>JAUMHH010169449.1:0-33369 GCA_032359455.1 Chlamys rubida | reverse complement strand
TTAAAGCTTTTAACCAAAGTTGACATTTGACCCCCGACTAGCATTTAAAGTTGACCTTTGACCTCATAACTGTAACTAGAAAAATATTCGAACTGCTGGTCTTCTTAACATACCTAAGTATCATGACTCTAGTCAAAATGGTTCTTATGATATTGTTGTTTGAATTTTTCTCACATATTTGACCGCTGTGACCTTGAAAGTAGGTCAAGGTCATTTTCATGAGGAAACTTTATAGCACTCCATCCCAGGTACCTACTGGCCAAATATCATGACCCTAGGCCTTACAGTTCTTCAGAAGAAGTCGTTCAAAAGAAAAAGTTGACAGACGGACGACGGACGCCGCAGTACGGCATAAGCTCACATGGCACTTCGGGCCAGGTATTAAAGCTAAAAACAAAGAATCAAAACAGACAGACCTGACTCAAAACTTTTATTAAGTGTGGCTATTGCTACCATACCAATCTCTGACCCGGTCAGTGTGGACGCTGGTCAGTACCAACGTGTCACATATAAATACACCAAACTCAGTAAAAGCTGCTCTATATCACAAACACAAGTAACAAATTCATCAAAGAAGAAAAAACGAAGAGTTTTGATATGTTTTGTTCATGAAATAATGAATTTGATATATTATCATCCAAAATAATATGTATAAATAGCCTCTCTAAAAACAAATCTGGTTAGCGATGAATACATACGTACCTGGTAACGTACACATATACACACACAAATAACAATATACATAAATATATCTATAAACCATGTCATTACCTTTAAGGATGGACAAATGCCCCATAGGTAAAAGCTTCCTTATTTTCAAGATACATGTATTAATATTGAACTCTAATATGTTGGATACAAGGACATTTTTTCTTAAAATTTTTGTAATCATCTATCCTAAGAGTTTAAGAGATAATGACCATTGCCTTTCAAATGCTGTTATTTTTTTATTTCACTTAGAATAGCAAAACAAAAATTGCATCGTTGTAATTAACTTCATCTTTTCTTTCCCCATCTAAATTTTTTTCTCACCCATTTACTTCTAAAGGAAAAGCAAACAGGAACAAATTTGGGCATTTACTGTACATGAAATTCTTCCTTTGATCAAATGAACGAAAATAAATAGCAGAAGTCAAGTCTTTCAAAGCTAGAAAGGATTTAACTACAGACATCAGCATGCAAGTGAATGATTTATGAGAATCAATTCCTGAATAAATAAAAACTTAAATGAATTTAACCGAGACTATGTAGACTCCCCGTCCCCTTCCCCTTTGGTTAACCCTTTCAACCCTAGGTAACTTTAATGGACTCTACCTTGCATTTATTGGGATGAGTCCATTATGGTCTACAGTGGTGAAAGGGTTAAGAATGTCCCCCACTCTATTCCTAATTAAGGTACCCGTCCACAGAAAAAAACGAGATAAGTCCCTGCCCAATTTTAGGCAATTTCAAATTAGGGTACATAAAAAAACAAACTTCCATGGTGGGAATCTTTTCTTAAAAATTTTCTATTTACATCAATATATAACTATATATAATATACACTGACAACATGTTATAATCATGTTGTCTACCTCAAACAGTTTACACGAAATTGTGTTTACATCCTCACCATCAGCTTGCATCATCAATACTTGAAGTGGACCCAGTAAATTATAAAGAGGAGCAAGGCATTAAACTATCAGAGAGAAGATAAATAACGTCAATCATACCATCTCTAAACTACACAATGCATAGTGCTCCATTGAGATGTTTGACTGCAAGTGTAATTTTTTTTTAAAAGAATACCAAGTGGAATACTTTATTATTTAAAGTGATAACAGTATACATCAACCCATATTATGTTGGGATGCTGAAAACATGACTGTGCCAAGCTATTTTCTTGATCAACTTTTGACCAATCATTTTACAACCTACCTAATAGCATATGATATACACACTTATGAAAAAATATAAAAAAATCAATTTCAAAATATTTCAACCAAGTAATAGGAATGTGATTAAAATCTTACAAGCATCCTATCACCTCTTGAATTAATTCAACTTCAAATTCAGAGTTTAAGAGTATCCTACATACATATAATATCAAAACACTATGCTATGGTGATAAGTACCTAGAGAACAAACAAATCTCAAATTTTTATAGTATTACTATAAAAAATAGCATCCTTACAACCTTTCCTGCTTTATAACGTTTTTTTTTTAATAATAAGAAAGAATACAAAATGTTTCTAACATTAAGTTTTTATCGTTTTTCAACATTCATCCTCTGTCATCAGTACTGTGAATTATGAGTAAATTTTCACCTCCTTTTTTGCTCCAGTGAATTAATTATCAGAAGATTATACTATTGATCCAGAGATTTTGCTTTGATAGCAAACAGAGTATTGAAACTTTCCCCATTCACAGTAGTTTTAATCTTCTGGATTTAGATCGGAGAACTCGTGCGATGTTGATCACATACCAGTTTGTACGAGGTCGTCAATGAAACCAAATTACCTATAGACTGAGAATTGATCAAATACAACAGTACATAATTTAAACTTGAACAAATCTAAAAAGAAAACAGTTACGTAACCATAATAACACAGAACATAACAAATTGTCGGTATAAATGTAAAATAAACAGGAGATACCACAGTCAGTAACTCTGGAATGGTAGCGGACATTTTACTGAGCATACATCTCGGAACCACTGTTAAACAATACCGGACATGAGTGTAACGTGTTATGTACACATATGTAAACTTCAAAGAATAAATCCTACATCTAGCATTGGGTTTTGTTAAATCGGCAAAATGCTGTCACATAATTTTACATCAGTGTAATAGCAACGTCGTGGGAATGGATTAAAGCCATGTCACAATCAAAGTAGCTTTTTATTGCAGGATTGTTCAAAAGACAAACTTTTTAATTATTAAATAAGAAAAAATAGTATGCACATAGCTTTTGAGTTGGTCAATATTGATTCAGACAAACAAAGAAAATAAATTTCAAATAGTATTAAAATAGTAGTCAGTAAATTGTAATATAGTGGTTATCAAGTTTTAAACATATAACATTTGGACACCCTAACAAGTTTTAAAGGCATCTTAAGAGAACTACAAAGGAAAAAAATCCCTCTTGTCAGACATTCACTAGCTTTATCTAATTTGCAGGCAATTTATAACTTGCTGAGTTTCTTACACTATTTGTATGCATCACATAACTAAGTGCAAATTTAAAAAAAAATTGTCTCAACCAAGTGAAAAATGCAATGAATCTCTGACTATAAGCTTCAGTTCATAACATTCAACAGCTATAGCCCTACAGAGCCATGTGATAGTTGATTTGTCACAAAGAAGTAAGATTATTACAGCAGCTGTACCACAACTGGCACTGTAGGGCAATAAACTATATCGGCAGTGCCACAAATAGGGCAATAGGTTTTAGTGGCAGTACTGCCACAAGGGCAACAGGTTGTACAACTCCCTGTTGGCCAGCCAACAAGCGGTATAATTATCCCTGCGGGGCAATAAATAAGATTTCTTAAGAGGTTGTGTGCCATAACTTGCTCAACAAGGCAATAATTACAAGCTAGTGAGCAGAGTTACTGAAACTCATCCTACAGATCAAAAGCTTTAGTGGCAGTGTCGCATTGCAATTTGTCCTTAAGGGTAATGATTCAGCTAAAGCCGTTGTGCCATATCTTGCCCTACTTGACGCGCTTTTTTAGCGATTCTAAATCAGCTACAAGTGGTTCTGTACAGTGAAAACTGTCTTAATGCATCACACAAGTCTTGGAGAAGTGTTATCCTGCAGACAGATAAATATTATCAATACAGGTGTGAACCTGACCATCACTAGATTACACCTCACACACACACCAGCCTAGTGTCCAGACACACAACACACAGACATGCCAAAAGGGTGCCAGCACATTGTCCCTCAGCGCCATAGTAGTTCTCAATACCACTCCTGGTCCTCATTGTGTACACGAACCGCCCAAATCCGCTCCTGGACCTCATTGTGTACACGAACCGCTCAAATCCGCTCCTGGACCTCATTGGTTCCACATCTTTCAGTACTGGTACTTGTGGTGTCAACTAACTACTCCTGAGTACCAATCCTGGTATACAGGATGCCCATAGACTCTTCAGTACCATTTCTGATCCTCATGGTGTCCACAAACTCCTCAGTACCGTTCCTGGTACTCATGGTGCCACTTATTGAAATCAATGTTGAACACCAACAGACATCCTGTTCCTAGTCCCGCTAGTAAAAACCTGCAAATAATTCAACAAATATTGAAAAGAAACTATATTAAAATTTGAGCTAGCTGATAGTCCCCAGATGAAACTAAAACTAGTTGTATGCTCGCCCTAAGATAGAAATAGAAATGCTGATGAGTTTTACTTATTTACATCTAAATTAAAATCTGACAGAAATGTTAAGAACAAACTTGTACAGAACAAACAATAAACATACTGAAATCCTTTACGTTGGATTGTGGTGTGGCCTACCACAAAATACCATAAAACATGGCAAAACATTGACCAATTGATCTCATGGTAGCCTCAGGGAACTCTTAAGTGATTAGTTTGGTGTCTAGGAAATGTGTTCAGAAACGTAATCCCCAATTCCCTGATCACATCTAGAACATTCCACTACCCTCCACTACAAGTCACCTACAACTGATCTCATACAGTTAGGAGTGCCAGCACACAACAGTCCAACCTTGTTCATAATTATGATCTTCACCCAACTTAACAACTCTCCTCTGTATCATATTTATCCTCCAATAATCACAGTAACACCACTCTGACAATGTAGGGAGGTGGGCTTATTCCAGGACAATGACATTGCATTTGTTAGCATCTTTACTGAACTAAGTAGCTATGGGTGGGCTCATTACCAGGCATTGGTTTATTACCGGATAATTACAGTATTTAATTGATGAGGCTATCAGTACTTACTTGTGGTCATGAGTGAGAGCGAGCGACCTGATCTCACTATCACAGGGTGGGTAGGCATACAGAAGGGTGAGGTCGTGTGAGCGCCACACCTCCACCACTCCATTGGAACCGCCCAACATCATGTACTGGCCGTCACGACTCAAGATCATTGACTGCAAAAACAGAGAAAACATATATCTTTCCTATCTATCAGTACCTGGTTTGTATGTGGCCATGTGCTTCTCAGAGATATTATCTATGTAGTTCAGAACATCATATATATTTAAGGGCTACTCTAGAAATAAATATATATGGCAGAGCAGAAAGACACTTTTTGTGCCTCTCACCCCCTACAATCTTATCTTCAGTTCAAATTTATTTGAGACCAACTATTATCTATATTATATATTCATCTTCAATTTTTTTAATACAATGATAATACATAGTAAGGAAACCAAAGTATATAAAGGATGTTGCTTTGAACTTTGCTTCCGCTCTTCCCAACCAGGTAGATTTGAACTAATGTCAACAAATCCTACAGTACATTCCTAAAATCAGTCCATATCAAATTCACTTTTGATACTCACCTGGATGTTATCCTTGTGTCGGACATTGAGAAGTAAGCGACCATTGATGCTGAAGTTGCATATATGACCCTCGTCAAACTTGACGAGGACAAAGGACTCTCTAGACATAGTGATGAGCTGAGGTGTTTGACAGCCCTCGGGGGCCTCCAGTGACCGCAGCAGATCCCCGCTCAGGGTGTGTACTAGGCATGGACCGTCTGAGGGCAAACACAAACATTTGATTAAGATTTTTATGTCTCAGAAATTTGTCGGTGTCACCAAATATGTTCAGTATGACATTTTGTTCTAGTTTTCAATAATCAATAATTTTACCCAGAATTTGTTCCGAAATCCCTTTAAATAAACAAGCCAGTTTAAACATTCTCGCTAGCCAAGGGTTACTTTCCATAGTATGTAAACCGGATCATAACCCTTGGCTAGCGAAGACGCAGTTTAAAGCACTATTTTGTGAATTTTCTACTTGATGAATAATGATTAACTTAAAAGAAATTTACAAAGCATTTTGTTATAAATGTTAATTTGGGCTTGGTCAATCAAGGAGTACTAGAAAGGCACACAAGTATACAATCCATGACAACACTAGGGCCCCTTTTGCATATCAGGTTCAACCAGTTGAAACGGTCAAACCTGAAAGAAAACGACAGGTGCAGATCTGAACCGAGGCTGAATAAGGAATATTCGGCACAAGTATATGGAATCATTCTGAATCAGTACCTGAGGTTTCTTTAATGAAAAGTCAATTCACTATTAACTCGGATTGTATAATAAGGTGTAAAGTAGCTTACAACTTTAACAGACTGATAACCATGTCTGTACGACCACTTACTTTGTGATCCACTCATGACTAGGCCAAGTTCAGCTAGGACGGCGACACAGGTAACCTCGGACTCATGGCCAGTCAATGTGGCCTTGGGGGTGGGGTGCTCCAGACCTAAATGTTAAACATTATGCTATAAAATGACATTTGAGAAAAAATCAATATGCTTATAAATAATTACATGTACAGAAAAACAGAAACAGTATACATAATGTACAGTACATATTAGCGCAGTGTAGTCTGACAATCACTTGGTGCTCTGATCATATCAATACCTCAAATTCCTCAATTGTAAAACCTTCTGATATCATCCAAATATTTTCCACAAGACAAGGACTAAAACAATTTCAGTATTTAGACCCGTCATCCAATAGAACTTGAATGTCAGATGCCTTAACCACTTGGCCACCGCGGCCTCATTTTTCCATTCTCTGCAGATTTAGCAGTGTTTGTCATCATATATTTCGAATAACACAATTATCAGGAAATATTTTCACAGACCGACAGAATTTCACCTAAAACTGTTTCACACAATAGTTGAGTAGCTGTGGAAACTTACTGCCATTGTCACCGATAATAGCCATGTTGCGGGCGGTGAACATCCACACCATCACAGTACAGTCCTTGGAGCCGGTGATGATGTAGCAGTCCTGATTGAGGTTACACTCCGAGCGAGTCAGGCACGTCACCACGTCAAAGTGGCCATGTACCACTTGTAAGATTTTGGCTGAAAACATAGACAACAACATTCAGGTTTACTGGAAAGCAGCAGTCACTCTTAGCTTCTACATTATACAAGAGCAACAATGGGTCGTGAGCTAACAAACAGTCATTTCCTTTATTCTAGTTGACTGTATAGGCAATTATTTAAATAAAATTTTACCTATACCTTACACTTCTTTTTTCCACAACCATTATATCTGAAATTCTGCCATAATTTTAAATGATCTCTAATTTAAATTTCAGTTCCTGTAATCCATAACAAGGAATAAAATTTAAACTGTTATTCTTTTTCAAAAGATATAATAACTAACAATAGGCACTCAAGTAATCAAGTTACACAGATGATGATTTTCGTTTTTCCTTTAGTACTTTATCAAATGAAATAGGTTTTTTCCTGATACTCACAACAAATCAACAGATCAAAATTTTATTAAGCCGACTTTTTGTGCTGTCTATCAATAAACAACAATGTAAGAAATGGCACATTTTACCTGTTTCAGTAGAAAATAGACGGAAGCTTTTGTCCCAAAATCCACAGGCGAAGATGAAGCGGTTGTCAGCAGATGTGGTAAAAGATGAGTTTTGTGCCTTCAGCCTCTCGTCAAAGTTATCCCCCAGGGTGCGCCTCTGTAGGCCTGTGTTAAGGGCTGTAACACAACCCGTCAATGTAAACATTGATATGGTGATAAATGGGATTTGTCCATTTTAGTATTTGTGAACCAAGCAAACAACACTAACTTACTATGTTGACTTATATGTTGTCCAGAATTGTACATTAAATTTGAGCTGTTTGTCAGAAACTCGAATAAATGATTTTCTTATTTTTATCCAATTCTGTTCAAGCAAAACTATCTGGTCCTGCTTATTTTCTATTGTTGGAATGGTTCATCCACCTGTTAACACAACCATTTTGTAAACAAATCTAGGTTGATCTACAATTTAACTACAGGGCTGTTTTCGTTTAAACTGGTCGGACCACAGTTGCTCGTTTATTAAATAATGTCGGACCTAGTAATCTGATGCTGCTTTCAGGCGAGCCTTGACAAAGCCTTGCAAGGCCTGCATAAACATTTGCAGGTCCGCCAGGATTAATACCCAAAATTGTTACATTTAAAAACGGACAAACCGGTTGTTACGCAACGAACAGTCCCCTAGGCTGAAAAAGCCTCAACTTAAGCCCTTCATAAATATCTTTTTGACCATCAGGTCCTTTCACATTATTTGACTGAACAAATGTCAACCAGATGTTCTTTCCACTTAAAATATAGAGCCCTAGTAACAGTTTCACTGTTAAGAGACACCAATAACAGTTACTTCCCCTTTCACAACCTACCGAGCAGCTGGTCCATAGACAGCGGCAGGTTAGCCTGAGTTTCTGGCTTCTCTGAAGAAAAGCTTGTTGGTGTGCCTTGTTCTATAAAAACAACAAAAGGAAGTTCACAATATTGAAAGGAAGTTCATAAAATTGAAAGGCACTTCGGTTCAATAACTTGGAAAGAACTTAGCTCACAATTTTGAAGTGAAATTCACTCTACACAGTGGAAGGGAAGCTTACTTCATAAAACTAAAAGTACAAGTGATACATTCTAAAAATAATTGTCAATATGCAGTGAAAAGTTTTTAGTCATATCTTTGACTACATAAATCTGTACCTAGATGCACAAATGGCAAAGTACACTGGTACAAAATAGCAAAAGTTTAAATTTTTTCGAGTGATGTGGTTTTCTCTTGTGAGACATACGCTGGTAGCTGGGGTTCCACTTATTGATGGCAAAGTTGTGGCTACAGGAGATTGTTGTGACGGCGGGCACAGGGACGGCAGGGTGAGAGTTGGCAGCCACATAAGTCACGGGCGAGTTGGACAGGAACTTCATAATCATACACACATCGTCCTGTACGGTCGAGAACATCATTGGAGTCTGCAAAACAAACATATCTCATTGTAAGGATGTTTTCAAAAACATAATTCAATGCATAATTTAAGGATATTCAGAAAACAAGAAATTTCAGACTTATCAAACTAAGAACATAATAGGAATCTATCATAAGCAAGCAACCTCAATGGTAGTTCATGCTGTATATGAATTTTACAAGCAACCTGATTGTTAATATAAAAGTACGGTATGTTAAAATAATGAAAATGCAACTTTTAAAAAATCTTGTGTTCAATACATGAATCTAACATTTAACACTTGAATTTTATTGGTTACAAACTATATGATTTGAGGCAGGAGTCATTCGTAAATTTCAAAATGTTTCAGTTTGACAAGGTTTATGTAACAACTATAGCTTAATATTACAGGGCTCGCGTGACCGGCTATTAAGCTCTATAATCATAGCTGATCAAATTCTTAAAACAAATAATTTTGTGCTCACAACCACCACAAAGATAAATTTTATGTTTACTGTGGAAAGAAAATAACAAATTATAAAGATGCTAATTGTTGATAAACCATTCCATCTCTGATAAATGCAAAAGAAAGCAGAACCTCTGGACCGAGAGTAAAATGAGAAAGAATTGTGGGCAAGAACACATTCAATTAAACAAGAGACACATGGGGTCTGTTCTGGTGTTCTCTACAACACTTTTAAAGGAAATTGACCAATCACTAAACCCATTTTATAACTTGATCGTTTGGTTTTGTCGCTTTTTTGACAACAAATCCTGGATGTCAAATAAGTGTAAATTTACATTCCAAGGACAGCAAGCTGTTAACTACATAAAATATTCCGAGCCCATGTTCAGTATATATACCGGTATAAAGTAGCATTCTAGCCAGACCATCACCTGTTTGCATAGAGGGTCACAACACAAGCATAAACAAAGAATGGGAAAGGAGGAGAGGTAACCACAAGCTCTCATGTCGGGGTACTGTAAACAATCAACCTAACCGTGATTGGGATTCATTCCATTCCACTAATGATAAATTAATCAATCAAAAGAACATCGAAAAGATCCACCATAAAATCTTACGCTGTTTAATAGTCTGAGATACAAATTTCCAATTATTATATTTTTTCATTCCTTTGGGTCAAGCTACCTGCTCCTCAACAGAGTTTGACACTGCCATCAGGGCTATTATGTTTAAAAATCTACCTAACCACAGGACTCCAACATAAATCACTACTATCCACAGCTGGGTTTCCGGTCTGTTACTTAAATGTAAGATGATTCTTCAAATCTTATTTGTGGTACCTATGACCCAGGTTGATTCTGTTACAGCTATAAAATGTTACTGAGGAAAGTGTTAGCTTTGTCTAAAGCTCTTGAGAAAGACAAGAGAGAACATTGGTTTGCTGAATTGGATCTACTTTTGAAATTATAGTCTTAGCATATTTTGTTTCGATGCAAGTACCACAACCACTTTCACAACAGAGAAAGAGATGGATAGGATAAGAAACAAGACCTTATGTATTATACTCCTTGTTTTTTTGTATTTTTCAGTAGCCTGCAATAAAATGCGGTCAAAATGTTTCATAATTTCATAAACACCAATTTCATTTCCATTTAAACGAGCTAAAATCAGGTATATTTTACTTTTTATCCTTCATGACCACACTTCTCTACTTATTTTGGACTTAAGATAAAGAGATGCCAAATATACAAAACAATGTATTACAGCATTAAAAAGGACATTGAAATTTTAAGGACATAAACTTGAACTTCGTCAATAATCATCTACATGTACTTGGGTTTAATATTAATTGGAGATATATATGAAAGAGGTATTAAAAGATTGACAAGTAAATTAGTTTTAAAACCATAACAAATGAGGCCTGATGTCAAGGTTAGTAAAAGCTATGTATGGTTGATTAAAAACAAAAACATTAGAATAAGAAGGAGTGTAAAAGATCATACCAAGTGCATCACAGAACTCCTTGGGGGGTGAGGTTCCGTCAGTAGCTGAGTGGGTGTCTGGCCAAAACTACGTATCTGGTTCTCAATTGCCTGAAATAGTATGGAAACAATCAAATTAACTGTCAAATCTGTCTGTAAAAGCCGCCATAGCAAGAGGTAGTACAAATATTTGTAGAAAATTGATGCCTATTAGTATTTGACATAATGTATTCAAAAGTATTGATAGCTTGTTTTAATGTACTTCTGACATGGTATTCCAGAATATCTGTCTAAACATAAATCACAAAATCTATCTTTAATTGATATCTCTTCCCCTAATAATTAATACTCTTATACTTTGAAAATTTGTAGAAGTACGTCTATAAGATGACTCACATTTTAGGGTATTATCTAATTTTAACAGATGTAGCACACTGATAAATTGGTGCACTGGTAATTTAGCACCATATACGAAAGTTCTATAATCAGAATACTGTTAAAATATGTCCGCTGAAATATATCGGTTTACAATATCAGGATTTTTCTGGTTAGCCATACTGTACCTCTTTCATGACAAGCTGGGCCATTGATTAAAGGTCCTATTATAACAATCTGTAGATGAAAATGAGATCTAGACTTTTTTGGTCACCAACCTCTTTAATGACTGGGTCTGTCACACAACATTTGTTAATAATGAGAAGATCCGATATTTTGTAGAAAACATACCTCTTTAATGACTGGGTCTATCACTGACAGTACAAACAACATTTGTTGATGAGAAGATCCATAATTTTGTGGACGAACATACCTCTTTCATGACAGGGTCTGTCATTGATTCCAGGTCTACACTGCCCTCGTACGTCAGGTAATAAAATACATTGGTGGATCTCACTGCCTCGGGTCCTGTCAACACATCACACAAACAAGAGATTAGAGATACTGTGAACTGTCAGATTTCTCCCCGTGAGATTTTCTACTTTAAGATAATTCCTTAAATTTGCCCAAGTGGTGAATTCCCTCTCCTAATGGAGACTTAACTTAGTACAGTAAAAGTACAAAATTTTAAGCAGATGTTTTTGCCAGTATCACATTTACAAAATTGCAGTGAAAACGAGACGCGCATAAAAAAATCTCCATTTTTACAGTTTAGTAACATTCCTCAATTTGTTCATGTCAGAGTTGAAATTGCCCACTTGATCAAGGATAAATGACAATAAAAGGATGCTTTAAAGCAAATCTGGTTGATTAATCATTTCTATGAAGGGACCAGAATCTAAATCCCCAGGGAAAAGGCACTATGTGCCAGGCAAGCTAAAAATTCAAATTATTAACAGGTAAAAATTATTGTTTTACATGTCTTTGATAGAACAATATGAAATAGGTGTACCTCTTTGTTTGTATCCAAATATCAGGTCAATCCAGTGGTGTAGTTGACAGGACACAAACTCAGATTCCAGGGCCTGAAACATTCAACCAGAATGAGTTAGAGATTCTGAAAGACATTTTCTACAGGATGTACTTTCTAGAGAAAAGACAGTGATACCTGAAATTAGAGACCACCAATGGGAGTCCAAAAGTGTTTGGGAAAATGAAAACTTCAAGACTAATTTCACAATTATCATTTAAAATGGAAATTTGTATTAGATCTTATAATGAATACATCATTTTTACCTTCAAACAGCAGAACATTTATTTCTGTACATAGATGTGACATAATGTTGATATTCGACCAAGATTTCTCACCATCCTGTTGGTCCTGATGAAGTCCTCAGGACTCTTCGCCCAGGGTGGCATGATGACATCCTTAACTTCCAGTCCATCGTCCTGTGTGCCCAGATTGAAGCCATTCTCATTGACTAACATCTCAGGGAGGAAAAAGTGCTCCGGAAGCAACTCCTGTGTACACAATCAAATTAACATCTGATCAAATTTAGATTGAACTCGTCCTTATATTACACGACTTCTCTCCACTCGTTCTACACGTTGCTCCTGAAGTTTAAACTTTTGTTACCTGTACTTGGGCATATATATATCAGCGCATGTGGAGCACTATCAGAAAGCAGGCTATTGAAATTCTTTTTGATGCTCTTTCTACATCTTTCAAGTTTGATTTATGGTCACAAGAATGTTATAACCCTTGCACATACAATAGAAATGTAATTAATCAGCACATTGAAAAGACTTTCATTTTACTACAATTCACAGAACCTGTCAACTTTATTTTTAAATACAGAATCAAAATCAAGAAAAAACAGTTGTGTACTCCTATTTCAATATTTGTGACTAAATGTCACTCATGAAGGAACACAACTACTGATGTTAAAGGTGTGGAAAAGTCAAGCCGACAAACAATAGTTTCAGATCATACCTTGACATCTGAGGTATCACGCTGGCAGTTCTTCCAAGCTTGGGCAACAGAGAAAAATGTCCGGTTTGCATGATCAAACTTGCCTCCTTGCATATTCAAAAATATTGTTGTAAACGGCTCCTATGATAATAGATAATAGTTATATTGAGTGAAAAATGGGAGAAAAGCACAATTTTAACACGGCAGTAATAAAACAATTTTTTCCCTTTAATTACCGATACGTCAAGAATAATTCTGCACTCAGTAAAATTTTCGGAGTGATTCAAATTAATATGAATATTCTAAAGAAAACAGCAGTTAAATTTGTTTTTCCCCTTTCAAGAGACCAAAACTATAAAATAGATATTTATACTTATTTTGTTAATTTGTTTACAACATTGTGGAGAACTTTAAGGAAGAGGACGCACCACTCTGATGAGCCAATTGAGAGTGAAGGCTGCCGTAGAGAAATGTGTTCCATAGTGGAAAGGTGGAATCTGGTCATGTTCCCATGTCTCATATCGCTCATCGAAAAACTCCTTCCTCGTGGGATTCAGCGCCCCAACAGGCTGAATTAGAAAATCATCATTGAAAATTAAGCATGAATTTCTCTAGTTCAGTATTTCGATGGGCTATGGCAGGCAGGAACAATTTGTATAGTATGTATCACTTGTCCATCAACAGAACACATCATTCTTTTTTTATATTTTACTACAGCCTACGGTGTTTAGCACGCTCATTAGTCAAAGATCGATTATGTCACCTTTTTTTTCAGTATAAAATGACAAATTATAATTTGTTAATCCAGATAAATTAGTCTCTGATAAAAATAAACACCAAACAGGCTAATAAAGGGATATTTATTAAATTCTGGAATACAAGTATCCATACAGCAACTTTAATGGATTAATGAGGATCCAATGTACTAAAAGTCTGATCTCAACTGGCCTACCTTGGACAAATCCCTGAAGTTGTTTGGTTGACCCAGATCTAGCTCCTCCGATTCGTAATTAACTATCACCCAGGGAAAGACTGCATACTGGTTCAAATCATTGTAAGTACGTCCTGTAATAGTTATGTAAGACATGCAGTAAAAATGTAAAGCACTGAATACAGTCAGACCTTGTTACTGTCTCCCAAAATGTTGTTTGGGTATTTCAGTTTATTCCTAAGCAATTTAATTTTTATATTTCAAACATCAATGACCTTGATGTAATAAGGTTTGACAGTTGTATATTACAGAAATGTTCAGACAGCATGAAAACATTGATACAAATAATAATGTCTGTTATATGTACAAGTGGTAGAATGAATAGTTGCCTCCCCTTAACTGTGACATCAGCTTGCACATGTGACTTCGCAACTTTTGCTACTATTTACTCATTATTCAGTTTAACATAACCCCGAAACAAGGACTTTGTCAGAGATAATTTATCTCATAATCATCCTACACTTTTGTCGTACACTTTTAACTCACAAACTTATTGGACTTTAATCGTCAACTTATTAGACTTTGTACGAGACAACTTCAATCACCAATTGGTTAAAGGTGAAATGGTAAGCAATCAAGTCTTTGCAAACCTTTAACTAGTAAAATTATTTCATATTTAATTCTTATACTCACCCGCTATTGTGTTTAGGTACATAAGGTAATCAAAGTTTGAAATCTCCCGTCTCTGCCATTTCTGGGTCATACATGAAAGTTTGAACAGCTGCTTTCCTGATGCTAGGGACATTCGCCTGTAATTTAAAATCAAAACCATGCAAGATACTCTTCCATAAAAATTTGAACTAATACTGAATGAACAGTAAAAAATTGCCTGCATTTCTATTCTTTTCAATCTGACATAAAGCACAATTTCTCAACAAATCTATACATCTCAATGAATTGCTTCTTTTCTCTATAAAGATAATATTTTAATATAATTATACACCCATTCATATATTTTTTCCACAAATATATTTAAGTGTTTAAAATTATATTTTCAACAGGTCTTCCCTCTTTCTCACTACAGTTAAGATGGTGTACTGAAAATTACCACTCCTCCTAAATTTAGAAAAGTGTAACCGGATTCCCAGAGTTGTCTACCTTTGCCCAGTAGCTGAAGCTTAGCCCGGTGGCTGATTCTATCTTGTACTACCTACCTGGCCTGAGGGAGTCCGTATTTGACCCCCACTCCCACACGAGGTAGTGCATTGATGACCTTTTTGACGGTAGCATGGTCGGGGAAGGCAAACATGACTGCCGCTGTAAATTAGACAGATAACTTTGCAAATATGACACCAATAGTTAATACAGGTCAAATTTTGTTGAAACACATTTCTGTTATTTTGATACTATTGCAAATAATGATTCTTTTATGTACTAAATGTATTGACAATTGAATTCAAGAACTTGCCTTGTTAATCTGCTATATGCTGTATTTATAACTAACATGAATAAAGCACAATATCCATCTTACAATTTCACTGTATGAAATTTACAGTTGTTAGGATCAATCCAAAATGGCTGCACCCAGACTTACTTAACGGAAACACCAAACAAGTTTCAGGTTTTTCTTTTGACTAACAGGTCATGTGCTGACATCCATAAAGCAAACAATTCAGAGTTCAGAGAAATAAATTTCAAATAGAAATGGGTATTTTGACAAAGTATTAAAGATTGATCTGAATTTAAAGCACCTGTTCGGATTTCGCACATATCATGGTTTGAAAAATATATATTGTTAACATTTTATATTCTTATATCCAAACTATAATATCTACAAAATCCAAACTGGTGCTTTCGAATTCAATCATTTCAACTTCTATAACTTTGTTAAAAGATCCAAAGATGGCTAAAATTTGTAATGAAAAGAAAAAACATGAAAACTTGTGTTGCCATTAATCGAGACTGATTGTGACAGTCAGATCTGTGTAAACAAATGTCTACCGCCATTATTTTCCATACAGTTAACTCTGTTTCCTTCCAACAACATACATATAATACAGCATACGACATAAACATACAAACAAAATGCTATATATCTCTATTGAGACTGTTGCTTACTTCTATTTGCCATGAAGATTTCAATAGCCACATTCTGTAGTAGATATCGCCGTGAAAATATTGCTCGTACTTCGTTGAAATGCCACCGTCCATGGAGATGTTCCACATAGGACAAAACCTGAATACAGACACATAGAAACTTACTGATGCATCCAAAGCCAACAGAAGATATTATTTAAGACAATTTTTTCTCATACAAACTTAAACCGTTTTCCAGCTTATTAAATAAATAATCAATTTTCAAACTCTACTAAACAGTCAATGTTCATTAAACTGAAAATTTCATCATTTCTTATTTTATCAAAGAAATAAGTATTGTTATGCCATATTATTTAAATACATTATTCACAGTACATGTATCATAATAAGAATGCAACTAATACAGTTTAATTTAGAAGGCATAATTCATAATTCAATATTTAGATAATTTGATGAAACTACTATATAAATGCATAGTCATGTTTAAAACAATATTTCAATTCATCAAATTGACGTGGACAGAACAGCACATGGACAAACACAGGACACCACAGATACAAAGCATGTTATTATGTTTACACCAAGGAATTTACATCTCTAATCAACGTAGCATCAATGTATCATCAACAATATTCATAAAAATCTCAAAATATCAATTCAATATTAAAATCAATGAAAATTAAACAACAATCATCATATATAAATTCAATATTCAAATCAATGAAAATTATACAACAGTCTATGAATCATCATATATAAAATTGTAGACACCTAAAAAAAGAAACAATATGTATCATTAATATTACTGATTTACATTATCTGACAGTGACACACGAGATTATTCTGAGCAAACAAATGTAAATAACACATAATTAAACAAAGTGTAGTGTCACAGCTGTTTGGGCGACAGATACACCCGTAAGTGTACCAGGTAGTATACATTACATTGATGATGAGTCAACCTCCTCCTCCATGATAAATATCTGAAATGACAGAGAAAGACATCAATAATAGGGAATTTATACAACAAAGTAGACCATAGACAATTAGTGTCATTAAAATATAGAGAACTGACACAACAAAGTAGTCCACATGAAAAATAATGGCAATATCAATATCAATTCACATGTAACTGATCATGATCAATACAACATTATCAATTTCCTTTTTTATCAAATTCATTTGACTTAATTGCGAGTCACAGAGGGGCCTGGACTTAAAAACTCAGTGTAATCAAGACTAAGACAAGCTTGTTTTCCTGGTACAAAGGGTCTGAAATTGTATTTTTTCAGAAAGAAATATCTTCTTTTCTGGACTATGAGGTAATAAATGTACAAATTTAAAATATAACTGATAATGCATCACAACACTCTGAATCATAATAAAGATCCTAATATGTATAGACATGTCATGGTGAACATGCCAAAGTTGAAGTACATTGTGTCTGGACCTGTACCAACATTCAGACACAGTGATCTGTCTGCTTTTATTTCTACTCTGCCTTACAGTGATGAGGTTTGAACCCTATAAAATCTGTTATAATATCACAAACCTTGGGCCATTTCAATACCGTACAAAGAAGAACAGTTAAACGATTATGTAGCTTAGAATCTGAGTAAGTTTCAACATATACCTTACAAAAATCAAATTCCTCCTTGTCCATTACATTTTACCAGAGAAGAAACAGATTTTTTTTTATCGAATCCTTGAAAAACAGATAGAATCATTTTCAACCAATGGTATCCTATATAATAACACATCAAACTATAAAACACCAATAATGACAGAGCAGACGTCTAGATGGCCCCGAATCATCATACATTATCCTAGCAATACTGGTAATCTACAATCCCACCAGACACCGGCTCCTGCATCAAATCATTATAAAATTGTCCCAGCAAAGCATCAACTATCAATCATGTCTTTACCCTGGTAAAATAAACTGACGCCACTAAATGCAGCACTTTCTGCTTAACCTTCTGCTGGCAAAAACACCGAACAATCATCATCATTTTTCGCTTTTACAAAATCAATTTTGTGTAGTCTAATCAATTTCATGCTGGAGGCTACCAGTAAAACTGCAGCTATGTAACGTTCATGAACCGTGGCTGCATCCCCAGCCCAGTTTTCCGAGAAATGAAACAGTGGCGATATCGCCTGCCATAACATGTACATTGACGGAGGCCCGATCCACCCTAATCAAATAATCCCACACTAATTAGATTGTAAACAGGATCTCCTCTACGATCCTCTCCAAACAAAGTCACATGGGCATTGAGAAATAATAGGTTCCATCATTACCCTACGATGACTAGAGCAGGTCTGTAATTAAATATTAAAAAGCCTTTTGTTCGCCAAACACTGATGGCCAGTTTGTGGCTCCAGATCTGTAGAACAATGGCGCACGCTCAATATAGGCACCACTTTACAACCAAATTGATAGAATGCCTCGATATTTACTCTGGAAATATCCCTGACCCATAAAACACTATATGAATAACTTCCTCTATGAGAAACTTTTCAGATTATCAATTTTATTCAATTAATTACATAGCAGGGAAATTCCTGGAATTTGAGAGCATTACACTTTTCAGCAGTTTTCAGTAAATACCTATAAAAATTAAGAGTGGCCATTCTATGTAAAGTTCAAGTTGGAACATGGAGGGGTCAATTTCAGTTCTGAGGAGTCAATGGCCCCATGGCCCCCTCCAGGATTATCCCCAACATAAGATTTATTAACCAATGCATTATCATTCCATGAACTACATGTACGAATTTTGATAAATATTATATGCCAATACTGTATATGTATATATTTTTTAATAACAAGACATATTTCCAATTCTTACCAATTTGGTAAAACAAAAGGCTAATGCTGGTGCTAGCTGTACTTCTACTACCATACCAGGTCCAGTTGTTTTCTTCTGGTAAACACTGCATTATGACCCCACTGAAAAGACATGTAAATTGTACAAACATTAAGTAAATGAATTATGTGAATTTGCAATAGTTAATCAGATATTTAAAAACAGGCAGCTGAGGCTTAGACGATATTTTGTCTGACTACCAGGTTTTGTACATATTTTAGACTTTTATTCTGTAATTGCTGTCAGTGTTTGTGGAAGCTTGTTTTAAAAGCTGGGTCCCATGCAATATCATAATAGGAATACAACACACCTTTGAAATGTTGTGGAGTTCCCTGTAATATTTTGGTTTATTTAATGCGTGAACATTATCAACCAAAAACACCTTTAAACTACACAGTGCAAATCAGGTTAAATGTTGATTTTTTATTTATATAATCTGTCTTTACTAGCTATAACATTGATCATCTCTAGGCTAATCAAATGATTAATTACACAGTCAACCCCCCCCCCCCCCATAACACAACCGATTTAATTTAAGAAAATCGTAACATATACCAAAAAAATCTTTGTACTGATAATGCATTACAAAATCATAACAGAACCATTTCCAGCATATGATTTTAAATTCCAAAACCAATTCTGTTCAGCAAAGTCTGCCTGAATAGTGAAAACTGCAATACATTAACATAGACAGGTCCCTGTGGTCATAAATCTCCTGGCACAGAAATAAATTTTCTGTGAAAACAAATACCAGTAAAGTATAAGACTATACTGCTCCAGTAGTGTTACGCTTTAATTAATGGTCACAGCGAATTCAGAAAATCGATCAATATTCTCTTGGGATGTATGAAATCTAATTATGGACATCCTCACCGAGATCTGTTTCATAAAAAGTGGAAAATGACTAACAAATTCTGACACATCTCAAATTTATGGAAAATTCTTCCGTCTGTGTGAACGGATTCAGCATAAAAACAAACACGTACCCAATGAACCAGTATATTTTGTGTCTTCATGCTATAAATCATTAATGTACTCGACACAAAAACCATTTCATGATTATCCAATTACAAATCTGCCATTTGATACTTTGTCAAAATATGCTCAGATTAATATTTGTAACAAATCATTACTGTATATTGTTTATAAATTTCTTAAACCTGTCTTAAAGTCTAAGTTATGCATGTACTGCATAGTAATATTCTTAATCAGAGCAAATTTAAAATAGTTTCCATTTCTTTCAAGGTGGGGGGATTTTTCCTATATTATGGCAAGAATTTGCCAATAAATCTTAAATTTAGTTATTTTAAGGTTAGCTTGGGAGCATGAGACATACATATCACGACATGTAATGACTATTACAATGAACCAATGACCTGCCTCCACAACTATTGTCACCAGGCTAGACATTAACTGCTTGGAAAGACAAACCAGCTATGGAGGTCCGTAGATAACCTGAAATTTGTGTACACTTGTTTCCAGACTTTGTCTGTGAAAGTCAGACGCATCTGTTACACCAGCACCTCAGGTATCACTGCTACAGGTGCACGACCTCACTGAATAGGCCTTGTACTTATGTCTGGTCCCTGTGCAGGACCCTCTCCCATAATGCCCCAAAACAATTAAGCCACAAACATTTTAAATCATCTTAACTCAGGTGTATCAAATTAACTTTGTTCATAAATGAGGCAACAATGTCAGCAAATTATCAATGTTTTAATTCAAATTACAATAAATCAACTTATAATCTTTAAAAAAAGAAAATTGCTTTGTTTATTATAAATCAGCAACAATTTCAGAAGATTTTAATATAAAATGCAAGTTATATATATTTTTTTATATGTTTCAACTGTTGGGTTTAATGACTTAAGAAATAAAATATTCACAAAATTGAAGAATTTTAGAATTGGAAAAACACTTTTTATTTTTGAAATTGGAATACAAATGAAACTGATGGTAAACAGGCTACCAGATACAAGAAATAACAGAATCTTCACCTATGCTTTACAGAACCATCCACATATTTGATTGACAGCTATGACTTAGCACTCCCTGTTTAACACATGAAACTTGGCACAATCGCACATGATGCAGGGCTGGAGCCATTTCTCTGGAGAAGGTGTAACATCCAGTCTAAAATTTCATCTAAATCCTTTCGCTGTCAACAGAGAATGCAATACCCCTCCTGAATGGTGACATGCTTTTACACCTAGCGGAGGAAAACCTCGTTACTCTGTGCATGTTAATGGGGCAGAATTATGGCAGTGTTGCAACTACCATCTGGTGCCAAGTTCTTCAACGGACAACGGCCACACCAAAACAAATATTTGGCTTCAGTATCAGATCAGGTCAATAGCATTGTAACAAATGAGTTGTGTATATTTTCACTGATGCACTGACAGCCGTTTAGTCCTGCTTTTGCACTTTGTTATGTTAAGGGTTGAAATGAATCTTATTTTGCTTTGCTAAAATCTTGTGTTGTTCCAACATTTCTAGCTAGAAGCAAATTAAATAAGAGACTTACTGTAGACTATCAAGCAGAAATAGTTGTGGAAGTTGTTTTTGTTGATAAAAGATTAGCAGATAAAGTCTCAAAAATTAAAATGGAATACACAATTACATTGGGAAGAACAAGATTTCAGGAGGCATTTTAATATTAGCATATTAACTCTAAAACTAAGACAATCGTTTCTCCATTCTTTAAATATATTTTTTCTTGTTTTAGGATTTTCAAGTCCTATCTTAACATTGATACTGAACAGAACCTTGGGTCCTCCTACTTAGCTGATATTGAACTTGAACCTGATTGTATATTACCAGGTAAATTAATTAGTAAAGCTCATGCTAAGCCTTTAAAATTTGAAATGACCTTCAATTCAAGGTTTAGTTTGGTTATCAATGGTTACGGTAGGAAGAATATTATATAAAACATTATTGATCAGTTGGAAATCTCAAATATCATGTGTTTTCATAGTCCCAGGACTGCCTTAAAACTTACACAAGCATTTTGTAAAATCTAAAAAATTTAAGGCATTTGAATACAAATTACAATTACACCATATTCTTAAACCAAACTTTTTTTTTATATAGCCTTTTGAAAATAGTGTATCCTTTCATTAAAAAGATGATTGGTTTATATTTGCATCTGTGGTTTATTAATAGAACTAGCAGCAGTAATGAGTATGATGATTTTGTATAATTTTTACACATCCGATGAAAGTGCTATTCCAGTTGAAAATGTCAAGCTCATCTGTAAGTGAATAAAATATTGTCTAACAATTAACATATCTAATCTTCTACTAATTAACCAGAGACTTTCGAAAAATAATGGATATTTCTAATTTAAACTGATTAAAAATGAACAATGTCGTAAATTTAAATCCATGAATGGAGCTCTTTTTTTTCTATATAATTCCCTTGACCAATTTACTAGTACAGACAAAAGGAGGATTAAAATGCCAAAGGCACATCAATTCTTTCATTACCAGTGTATTAGGAATGAAATTACCAGCATCTGCAAAAATACCCGCCACTAAAAATCCATGATATTTTTTAACAATACTGGTACTTTAATCAAATTTCATTCCCTGAATAGGTCAACATAGAGTTATCTAGAAACATGTTTCGGTGACTGGTAGCAAATGTGTATTTTGCGATGAGGTATATATATAGTGCAGTACAGTACACTACAGTAAATAGAACAAAGGTACCACACTCCGAGTGTTTTGGTTGAACAGATCTCTATGTTGAAACAGTCTTGTCCACAGGGGTACGTAACTATATAATATTCTCAATCTGTCATCTTCTAGCTTTGGGCTGATGATTTCATTTCATAATATCATAATGAAGTAGCTTAAAAGTTCAATAATTCACAGAACTGGCACCGCAAGTACACATCAAATCTAGTGTTAGCCCTAGCCATTTCAAGGTTTGTTCCCAATTAGGCAGTTATATTGATAACATATAGGAATAATTTCCCTTTCAAATATTTTGAGTCCCCTGCAATATTAAGCTTCAATTTGATATAAGAATGGGCTGATAGCATCAAGTGATCAACACCTATTCCAATGAAAAATGTGGCCCATGGCCTGGCCAGTGTGTGTTTCCTAATTAGCCTGTTTCCTTCAGCAAAGATATATAGTGAGTGTCCAGCAATGTTGAAACCACTCCAAGTGATTTTAAAATTGAATTATATACACTACCTCACTAACATATGACACAAATTGGCCATAGGAAATCAGTACATAAACTTGAGCATCATGATCACAGGGACACTTGCTAGGCCGATAGCCACAACAATTTGACAAAAGGTTTGGTTTGTTTGTGTTTATGTCCTATTAGCAGGTGTGGTCATTTAATTTGACAAAAGGCGGACCAGCGGTGCCTATGTATATTCCACTAGAGAAAAGAGCGATAAAAGAGAAATAACAGAAATATCACAATAAAATGTCAATGGTAAATTGAAGTTTCTTATCGTAACTTATGTATTATAATTAAATTAAAGAGACCATAACCAACAACCCGCGACCCCTCTCCCCCCTGACTGGTTTCTCCGATGTCCCAAACTTCTGCTGCATGGGGAGGCCCAACTTAGTTGCTTCATGCAATCACGTGATGTTTATTCTTTTCCTGAAAATCTGGGTTTCTTTATTTGGGTCAACATATCACATTTAGATTTTTACAATTCACACAAAAAGGCTTTCCACTACAGCATTCATCACCTTAGGCTTTTCAGAGATCGTTTTGTAGCTATAGGGGGACATTGGGCCACTGACCAATCAAATTCCAAATGACTCCTTAATTTTTCAAGTGATAGATATTTTTCATTGATTCTGTATTGAATTTAGTCTCATACACGGTTCAACTTGCTTGAATTTAGTCTAATTTGGCCATTCATTTTTACTGACACAAAATGAACCCGGTATTTAGGAAAAAATAAGATAAGAATAGAGATACAACTGGTAACAGGTCAGCTAAATTGGCTTACATGGTCAGGTACGGCCTCGGTCTGAAAGGCCGATTGCAGCAATGCTATTTTCCAAACATTAATGATTGCATCCTCAGGTATTTTAAACTTATAGTATAGAACCTTATCTCTTAAAGTTAGAATAACTGTGTAAATTTTGTTTGATGCATGTATTTTACTTATAATTTGTATCGCATTGTATTGCAAGTTAGTGTGATGACTAACGCAAAATTGCTTTTAAGTGCCTCATATTATAAAGTCAGAAATGGCTGGGTGTTTATATGATTTTGCCTTAATTTGTGAAATGTATCTATTTTATGTATGTATTAACATGTGACACTATAATAAAATATAGAAAAGAATAAAACAAGCAAGAAAAAAGACACTCACTTTAGTTACAAGCATATAGTTATATTTCTGATGCAACAAAATTAAAATTAAAATTAAAATACAACCAGCAGATATCTGACATCGTTGGAAAAGAGGAATTAAAATAAATCATTATGAAAACTGTTATCAAATCAATCAACGATTAAATAATATCAATCATTCATCATTAGACTCCAGTTGATTCCAATTACTCATCATTTATACATTTATTATATTTTTGCCAGGGAATGTCAGAAATTACCAATTGGATAAAAAACATATATACTTAGCTACATACCCTTAGGACTACAGTGAATATATACGAGTCAAAATGTTACATTTTCACAAGTGATGATATAATCCTGGCATTAATTTTCTAGTGACAACCACCACTTAATTCACTGTGCACATTCAAAGCAGAATTTATTTGTGGTAGATGAAGAGAGGCTTCAGGAGGCGCAGTAGTCTAGTGGTAGGACGCCAGGCTCATAACCGAAGGGTTGCGGGTTCGAGTCATGGCACTTTGTTGTATCTTTCAGCAAGATGCTTTACTCTGTTTGTTCCAGTCTACTCAGCTGTAAATGAGTATGTGGTTGGGCAGTGCTAGAATTGTTGAATGCTAGCTGTGGGTGACGAAATGGCAGCACTGGCTGTATGCTCCCCAGGGAGTTGAGAAAGATATTGGCTGGTTGCAAAGGCTGTATAACCACGATTCACAAATAATAATTTATGAACTGCTTTGAGACGACCTATGAACTAGGTTGCGATAAAGCGGTATATAAGAACCTCAAATTATTATTATTAAGAGACAGTAACAAAAATGTGGGTGTTATTAGCATATTTCATTTTTTATGCAATTTCATTTTTGCACAAATCTAATGATAAGTTGAAAAATTATTTGACCACTGGATGCCATACTAATGCGGCATACTCAATATATTTTCATGTGTACTGAGTATAGCAGAACATATTTTTTATTATATACCAACATTTTCAATTGTGCTTCACATTCAGAACAAATATCTGTCACTGTGTAACGTGTGTGAAATATGTATTTATTGTATGTAAGTGGAAACTGTTATATTATGTACATTGCTATCATCTTGTTTTTCTCCACGTAACAAAAATCATGATTTTAAAATAAATTAACCGTGTTTGAGAATTCCACATCTCAGTGTCGTGAGGCCTCTCACCAAACAACAGCTAACTGGTGTGATCAACAGTCTAGGGTTTGAGGAATGTTACTACTGTGACTGACCAATACTTGTATTTATATTGATTTTAACGTTTCGTGTCTTTTGCGAAGATAATGAAAACGACGTACGTTTGTCAAGACCCTGTGCTAATCAAGAGGTGGTAGTTCCGGGTTGGTGTCTGCCTCTTATATTAGCAAACTGGAAATCGAAAAAAGAATCTATGTAACACCGCATGACTCCCTGAAAATAGCATATTTATATAAGTTGCATCTAAAATAGACAAGGAATACAGTAAACATGTAAACATCGGGATTCCACGTCACAGATTATCAGCAGTCATGGCAGTAGAGCAGAAGGCTGTCGGCACCTGCAAGAAATATGTTTTTGATGGCAAAGTTCGCGCATACATCGCCTGTTAGTGACAATCAAAGTTAAAAGATTTCGTTGCAAACAACAGAATGACATTTACGTGGAAATTGACATGTAGGTACCTCAAATTCGAGTTATATTTGTGTGTAATCATCTGTCTTCTCGGCCAAAATGGCGATGTGTATTCCCGAACGCCACCTGCTGGATATATCATTAACAAAAGTTAGATAACTCGCCCTTTCTTTTCTCCGAGTGTTCCAAAAATTAGAAGTATTAAAAAAATGCTATATGCTAATAAAACGCAATACGGGAAAAAACAAATTAAAAATAAATTTATATGAATATAACCCCCTCTATATACTTAGAGTAGCTAGACTTTCGTTTTACTCTACTCTTTTTCTTTATTGAACAAAATCGTAAAAAGAGTCCCTAATTGAATTTCCGGGAGTAGGTAGTATCACGGACTTAGTTTTCTGATTCCGTGGCAGTATGAAACATTTTAAAATTCACTTCACATTCCTATTCAAGTGCAGCGCATTCTATTTAATATCACATCGTTTTATGTCATATTTCGGTTGCTATGTAATGTTTCCAATAAACAAATTCCCTCCTTTTTATATAATTTGCAATTAAGTTTGTTTAATATCATCACAGACGTATATATATACGTCTCTGATATCGTGTGATTTGATTTGAACTCCTCTTAATATCATGATATAATTTTCAGTTGCTTAATATATTATCAATACAAACTACACGTACTTCAAACTTTAGAAGACAACGGCGAGTTTTGGTCCGTTTATTTTTTATATATGATTAATTTCGATAATATTTTGATCACGGTCTAAAAAAATTGTTACAATCTTAAAAATGAAAATAGATAAAATTGCTCTGAAAGCTTGATAGACAATTGTTTGGTGAGACACTGCCAGACAACCATGTTGTACGATTTCGCCTTTATATATCCCTCACCCCAGTCCCTAAATACAGCTATTATACTTTGGGAAATGGCCATTATTAATTTGCTGCACGCGCATTCACGTGTACCCTCTGCCGGAGAGGAAGGGAACTTGAACGTGTCATTATCACTGTTGATAATTAGTAAAGACTGCCCCCTCCCCATCCCAGAATTAACAGAAGCGGACACAGTCGTAAACAGGGAAATATATATACCGTCCCGTCTGTGGAGAGTAAGGATTTGCGGGTCATAGTAGTTAAGTAGAATACTTACACTATCTTGTACTCTTATCACAGAGGGTAGAGATATCTTGTAAAATTAAGTTCCTCTCCAACAGATAAATCCCGCCTCTGCAATATTTTTATAAATCGAATAATATTTATAAATGAAATTGCATTAAAATGCGTCTCTGCCTAAATAGTTTCATAGATTGATTAAATAATTTAGTAATTAGTACCATAGCCTGCCTCCGTTTTTGTTTTGTAGGAATAAATCAACGTCTTTACCCTGGATATCCTTGGTGTTATGTACGGAATACAACAATAATTCACCTCTCATGGGTATAACTTTATTACTATGTGAGGAGAAGCCACATCTTCAACCGAGTTACCCGTGTTTTGTGTATGGAGTGGATTACCTAATTAGGTAACCGTATTTTCATACATGAAAACAATAATATAACCTATTTATGTATAGTGAAATCGACATCTTTACAGTGGGAACTTGTGTTTTAGTATGAAGAAATAAATACCTGTGCTATTATGTTTTGAGAAAACAATATCTTTTCACTCGAGAACTGTGTTATTATATCTGGAAATATCCATACCTTCATTTTTTTACGCCCTATTAACAGCTACGGTCACTTAAGATTTTTTTCTCACCGTCAATGGTTAAGAGACATTTCTTTAAACCATTACGTGTGTACTGGTTAATTTTTATGACGGTAAAAAACGTATTCATGAATCTGTTTTATTTAGATCATGACGTAATCTAATACCGGATTCAAAATTGAATTTAACTCGGTTAAGAAAACATCTATTTGAAACTTTTAATAAGTGAACGAAGCATTAATAGGTATTTTCTGGACAGTGTCAAGTGAAAGAGAAATGTGGGATCATATGTCTTGTTAATTTCATCAAACGGTGCATACTGCATTGTGAGGAAGTGATTCTAATGGTATTTGAGGAATGATAAATCATTAAAAAAATACACTTAATTCATAAAAAATATTCGTTGTTGAACTTTAATCAAACAAATATACATATTACATAATTGAAAATAAATAAAACTCCTTTAATTTTTCTCCCGACTGATCCGAAATGTTTTATTGTTTGTGTGCCGTTGAAATGTACACACCCCGTCATCACTCATACTTGAAATGGAAACCACGCGAGCAAGGCGGTACCACCCTGACTCCGTCACATATGTCTCAAGCCTGCCAGAAAAAAGCGGATTCTAGTATCAGATGCAATATCGGATATGTGGTGCTGATATCCCAGATAACATTCCCCGATCATTACAATGCAATTAATTATGATTTTGAAAGGGCTGATGTCTTCTGAAGTGCCAAACAAGGATAAAGGGTGTTGTGGTTCATTGTATATGGCAGAGGGGTTTCTTCAATTTCCGTAATTGAAAACTGTAATTTTGGTGTTAAATTTGAGATAGAATAAATAAAATAAGGTATTTTGATACATCTCTTGAAAATGCAAATCTAAGGGTTTGTGGTTAATATTGTATTCGTGTTTAATTTCATAATGCATTCTTCAGAATACTTGAAAAGCACCTGTTTCTCGCAGATGTTTTGAGGAGAACGTAGCGTAGCTTATCTCGTCCTTCAGAGAACATAATATTCCAATAGTTTAGAATATTTAAACTGTATAAAGTAACATATCTACATGCTGAACGGTCATTCCCTTAACTTCCATTTTGATATAACGGTTGCAAAGTTGGGACAGGACATTTCTGTTGAATAGACAGCTAAATCGGTTAGAGCGATAGTACATGTACATCAGACTGAAGACCGGGGCTCGAATACTCGTCTAACCCTCGCTGTTTTTGTTTTTTTTAAAAATCAGATCACTGCTGTTGATTATATTTGTTAAATTTCATCTTTATTATTTTTCATAAAAGTCCCACAACTCTGGTATGTTTTTCTTTTCATAAAAGATTTATCAAATCCATAGTCATGCCGAAAAAAAAACGATTTCTAAGACTTAGTTAAGTTTTTGGTAGTGGTACGATGTGTTCTTTCCATTTATTTCCCAAGATGCAATGCGAAACCCAAGGCTTCAACCGACGAACACCGTTGAATGTTCTCTATTTTTCTTCAAAGGCGAAATGCTGCGCCCTGCACCCTTTTCCCAATGTGAGTGCAGGGCGTATTATTTGCCCACCCCCCGCCCCTCATGTTCTTTTTTAATTTCCCATGATGCAAAGCTATGTTCTCCTGAATATCCCAAGGCACAATGCGAAGTTCATCATCTACCATGATGAAATGCGATGCCATACTTTTATGTCTAACGGTGCACGCCTGCTTTTCGATGCTCTCCATCTTTCTCAAGTATTGTAGATTACTTTTTTTTTTATATTTGTTCACGACTTATTTCTTAGGTACAAAACTGTGCAATTCGCTCATTTTCTAAGATGCAAATGCACCATTGCGATGTTTTTCATTGACCTCTAAGAGTTTCATGCAATATTCCCCATGATGCAATGCGATGCTAACCATTTTATCTACAAAGATTCAAAACGATTTCTTTCCATTATTACCCATGATTCAATGTGTTACTCTCTGTTTAGCTCCCATAGTTCAATGCGTTGATATTCGTTTTCCATTCATCCCAAAATACACACTGGAGGATACATATCGCATAGAACCCTGGGAAGCATTGGTCATTGTTGCTTAACATTTTAAAGAGCTTTGATGATGTTGAATATAGATTGCTTGCGTGCTCTGATCTGGTGAATGTTTGTCACTGACACCAATAATTCTGCTGTCTGTTTAGAGGTAGACCATCAAACGCTAGGTTTCGTAACGTCTCGCACAACATTGAAAACCTTGTAAGAATGTCTTTGATTACTGACGTATAAGTAATTTGTCGACAATTACTGTTAGCAATACTGCATAGTGTGTGCACAAGTAGATTAGCCGATCCCTATCTGTACACTGTAGCCCGTGCCGTGTATAGTATACCGACCAAAAGTGGTCCCCGTGGTCCTATCAGATTACATGAACATCATGGCAAAGATAATGAACACACATGGGACGGACTATCTACTAATTACAAATCAAAAGGGTTCGGATATTTGTGTACATAGACCAGACTTGCTAATTGGGCGTGTGTATATATGATACACTGGTTCACGAAGGACGGAGCAGTATTTAGATGTATGCAGCCCACCGGGCAGCAACTATATTTATGTCTTTACCAAACGGAAAAGACAGATTACATGTCTATATAGTATGTGTACTTTATAATGATGACATTTATTTTACTTTCGCCTCTATCGATTTTTGGAATATTCTGTAAAAATGACTCTTTGATTTTCGCAATGAATATTTAAACAATGTTAAAAAGAGATTAACCACAAGAATTTTAATTTGCAAAATGTACAATAAAATACATGTACCTTTTTTATAAATGCAGCCAACTTGAATATTCCTATGGTTTGTTCACGGCATCCATACGCATTTTAACAGTGCACGTGTTACGAAATATTCAGCACAAGAGCAATTCAACAGTGTGGAATCAGAAAGAAATAAGAATGATATAGAAAAAAAGAAGAAAAACAGCATAACAATGATAACGGAAACTAGAAATCCAAAAATCAATGTATCAACGAAAATAATAGAAGAAACACGAATGACTTCACAGAGACAATGGGAAAACCACAAAATACAAGAACAATTTAAAAAATAGTGACAATCGAAGAACCGCCAAAAAAAATAAAAAAATCCGGAAACAATGCATTAGTGACATTATGAACACTATTTATTTGAACAATCCGACAATGACAAAAAGAAACACGGAAACTAAAGCAACAATTCAACATTAGCAATGGAATCACGAATAAAAAACAAAATTCAACATTGGCAATGGAATCATGATAAACAAGAACAATTCAACATTGGCAATGAAATCATGATAAACAAGAACAATTCAACATTGGCGATGAAATCACGGTAAACAAGAACAATTCAACATTGGCGATGGAATCATGAAAAACAAGAACAATTCAATTTTGGCAATGGAATCACGATAAACAAGAACAATTCAACATTGGAAATGGAATCGCGAAAAAAACAAAATTCAACATTGGCAATGGAATCACGGTAAACAAGAACAATTCAAAATTGGCGATGGAATCATGAAAAACAAGAACAATTCAATATTGGAAATGTAATCGCGAAAAAAACAAAATTCAACATTGGCAATGGAATCACGGTAAACAAGAACAATTCAACATTGGCGATGGATTCACGATCAACAACAACAATTCAACATTGGCAATGGTACCACGAAAAACAAGAACAATTCAACATTGGCGATGGAATCACGGTAAACAAGAACAATTCTATATTGGAAAAGGAATCGCGAAAAAAACAAAATTCAACATTGGCAATGGAATCACGATAAACAAGAACAATTCAACATTGGCGATGGAATCATGATAAACAAGAACAATTCAACATTGGCAATGGAATCACGAAAAACAAGAACAATTCAACATTGGCAATGGAATCACGAAAAATAAGAACAATTCAGCAATGGCAATGGAATCACGAAAACAAGAACAATTCAGCAATGGCAATGGTATCACGAAAACAAGAACAATTCAACAATGGCGATGGAATCACGGTAAACACGAACAATTCAACATTGGCAATGGAATCATGAAAAACAAGAACAACTCAATATTGGCAATGGAATCACGGTAAACAAGAACAATTCAACATTGGCAATGGAATCACGGTAAACAAGAACAATTCAACATTGGCAATGGAATCACGGTAAGCAAGAACAATTCAACATTGGCGATGGAATCACGGTAAACACGAACAATTTAACATTGGCGATGGAATCACGAAAAACAAGAACAATTCAACATTGGCAATGGAATCACGGTAAACAAGAACAATTCAACATTGGCGATGGAATCACGGTAAACAAGAACAATTCAACATTGGCAAAGGAATCACGGTAAACAAGAACAATTCAACATTGGCGATGGAATCATGAAAAACAAGAACAATTCAATATTGGAAATGGAATCACGATAAATAAGAACAATTCACCAATGATAGCAGAAACACGAAATATAGAAACGACTCAATAGTTTTAATCGAAATGAGAAATCACTAAACAACGAAACAATGCATCAGTGACAATTTGAACACGATTTATAAGCACGACTGAATAGTGAAAATTGAAATACCCAATAAAAGAACGCAATATTTTGAGATCGAATTCAAAGAACAAGCCCACAACAAAAACAATGAAAGAGGAGACATGAAAAAAAGAACAACTCAACCATAACAATGGAGGAAAACTTTAAAACAAGAACAATTGAACAATGACAATGAAAATACGAAAAAAACAAGAACAATGACAATGAAAATACGAAAAAACAATAACAAATGAACGATGACAATAAAAATACGAGAAAAAAACAAGAACAATTGAACAATGACAATGAAAATACGAAAAACAAGAACAATTGAACAATGACAAGGAAAATACGAAAAAACAAGAACAATTAAACAATGGCAATGGTATCACGAAAACAAGAACAATTCAGCAATGGCAATGGTATCACGAAAACAAGAACAATTCAACATTGGCGATGGAATCATGAAAAACAAGAACAACTCAATATTGGCAATGGAATCACGAAAAACAAGAACAATTCAACATTGGCAATGGAATCACGAAAACAAGAACAATTCAGCAATGACAATGGTATCACGAAAACAAGAACATTTCAACAATGGCAATGAAATCACGGTAAACAAGAACAATTCAACATTGGCAATGGAATCACGAAAAACAAGAACAATTCAACATTGGAAATGGAATCACGAAAAACAAGAACAATTCAACATTGACAATGGAATCATGAAAAACAAGAACAACTCAATATTGGCAATGGAATCATGGTAAACAAGAACAATTCAACATTGGCAATGGAATCATGAAAAACAAGAACAACTCAATATTGGCAATGGAATCACGAAAAACAAGAACAATTCAACAATGGCGATTGAATCACGAAAACAAGAACAATTCAACATTGGCGATGGAATCATGAAAAACAAGAACAATTCAATATTGGAAATGTAATCGCGAAAAAAACAAAATTCAACATT
>JAUMHH010169438.1:0-16407 GCA_032359455.1 Chlamys rubida | reverse complement strand
TTGCAAATACTCATGAGAAGAAATGCAGTGAATGGCAAGAGAACAATAAAATCAACAGAAACAATTGTCCAATAACTGAGTTAATAATATATACAAATAATAATAAAAACAAGATTGGCATAATTCTGTACTTTAATTATATAGAAAAATACAAAATTTATGTAACAGAACTTATGGAGGGCAGTGTATATTATATATAAAATAGGAGTAACGTGATTTTCCGACATATGTTAAACCGCTCTAAATTTCTATGGCAATAGAAGTGCATATTGAATATGGTCGGTTCTTACAACTGATAGGCAGGTTTCTGACATCTGAAAACTATAAGCGTTTGATAGCCTCATGCCGGATATAAGCGCGTGTACCCAAGAGATTTATTCTCATTACTTGTTATAAATATCACTGCCTCGTACCCAAAACTGATCACAGACAACCAACATATGCCGATACACGACGCACACAAAACTGAAAACATCTCAAAAGTAAAAATATGTTTGTAATGAAATGTAAAACGAAACTATTTTTAATGTTTTAACTCGAGAAGTAGTACTAGAATACAAATAAACATTCAACGCTCATAACTGCCATTATTCACCGAATGGTTTCACGAACATGATACACTGTTACAGTATAGTAAACGTAATTGCAGTCGTTTCTTCAACTTATGCTATATCACTTTCAAAAATATTCAAAATGTGTTTACTGCATGTTGCAAGTTCAGTTCATAATTATGTTCATATGAGAAGTTTGTGTCATAATATATTTCCATAAACATGAAACTAATACTTATATCATATAATGCCTATCGAATCTTTGTCAACTACTTATCATTTTGAATATACAAAATGTGTTGGTTGTTGAAGTCAATAATATTATACAACTTTTAATACAAAATATTGACATTTATTTAAACAAAAACACAAAAGCAATGACAAGGATGAATGACCGACAACACAGGCTTTGATCTCAGCTTGTTGTATTTTCGTTTTAACCATTTCACCACTGTAGACCATAATGGACTTGTCCAAATAAATGTACGGCAGAGTCTAATAAAGTTACCTAGGGGTAAAAGGGTTAATCTTTCCCAGTTCCTGTTGCTGTTTTTTCGTACTGACTCTGTCCTGTTCGGTTGACACTGTATACTATATTACAACTTTTATTTTACTTCATTACACTTGTGACGGAATCAAAAGGTGCAGCACATTCTTTAAATCAGTCATATCAGCTCTATATCATAGCGTGCAAAACCATTGAGATGACGAGGAAAAATCGTTTATGATCTTAATAAACAAGCTGTGACGAAGTAGAATATGATGTGATCTTTTAAACAAGCTGTATACAGGGAGTGTTCGGATGGTCTGATATACAAATTATTGAACCAGTTTCACACTAGTTGTTTCTTTCGGTGACTCCACCCATCCTAGCACCAGTATTGTTGTGGATGGTTTACGAGACCCCACTATATGCCCCACTACTCCACAGGAGCAAAGGTTTTATTTCCTCAGCCATGTACTCTGTGAATAAAATAGCACTGATCAGATACCCATCACATCCAAGTCAGGTCGACACGTGTAATTTCCATCACTCCCAGACCATGGAGGCAATGCCATGTTTCAGCGAGATGATTGCTGTGTGTTCTTAAAATGTTAAAATTTTTCACATTGTTCGAAGTGGTGTACATAAATGTTAAGATAAAAATAGATTATGTCGGCTTTGCACTTTCAGTCTTGAACAAATACCGATATACTTGCTGTTATTTTTGTTTCCTTTTTTATTGCGGTACCCTACCTTTGTAATATAAAGGGAGGTTTTTGTATTATCCCTATAATCTCTTTAAAAGATATGTCAATTAATTAAGCCTATCACACAAATAACAAATGTAGAATGCAAGGGATTGTAACGGAATTTAATTAAACATGGCAATGACAATTTTATTCTCGAAAATGGGCAATCAATAGGTATCCATTTTCAGATAGTAATATACATACAAAGTTTCTAAATAAACATTATATTGTATTTCTACGCCGTTTTGTTCCTTACAGACCGTGAACAGTCCACAGTTTTATGCTGATAAGCTGCACCACCTTGGCGAACAGCACAACGGTTATTCCCACACGAACGGTAAGTAATCAGGACATCCTAAGTCTTGTTAGCATACTTTTGCACCTTTTGATGTTAATCTCTTAATATATTTTTCCTACGCGTATAAACAAACAAAAACAACAATTTCAAAAGTTAGATTAAAATATACCTTATAGTAATAATAATAATAAGTGTATCAATATTTCCGCATCTTTTTCATATTTGTTTTGAAAACTGTTCACACGGTATTGCCATCTGAGCCTCAGACAAACGGGTCGTGATAATGTGGGAAAGCTATTGGGGTTGTTATGACTATAACTAAATGTTATGTTTTTTCATGGGAATACCGGGATCGTAAGGAGTTCCATGCATATCGCCCACAGTAAGGTTTTAAGTAATTAACCCGTATATAGCTCATCTTGTTAACACTATTGAGACTTCTATGCAAGTGTTATTGGAAGGCTTAAAACCAACGATAATACTACCCTACTTTAACCAAGGCAATTACACTTTCGTGTAAGTCTGTTTATTGGCAGCTAGCTGAAAATGACCATTCTGTCAAGTAGAACAAGGGCGAAACGGTGAGACGAGAAGGGGATCGTATCACGAAATTCGAATATTCCAGTAATTTATGTGACTTGGTCTGAAACGTTACGGAGATATTTTTTCTACTCATTTTAAGTGCAAAAACTTAAGTCATTGTGCTAGCCCATCTATTAATTTTACTTTATTTCCTTTAATGTCAAGTTACTGTTAAGTTAGTAAAATTAAGAAAATTTATTAGTAGTTTTCTGCATAATTAAAATGTTTCCACATGTTAAATTTTGAAAAGCAATATAAATTCAAATTTTAAACATGGGTTGATTTGAGAATAAAAATATAATCATACTTAACTATAAAAATACGTAAACTATTGCTTTAGTTAGGCATTTCATCGAGATATTTATCTGGAAGAGTCAGACGTTTTTGTCAAAGGGCATTCATGAAAAAAATCTGCATATTAATCTGCATATTTTTCTTTCAAACAAAAATTCAAGAAAATGTATTTTTCACGTGTGGCTTCCAACCCTAAGGTCCTAATTGATGGATATTTGCATTTAATGAAGCTGGTATTTCTATAAATGTTTACCTCCATACTTGAGTAGCCTATTAGACCAATGAGAGAAATATTAAGACATTTTCTACATCAAACATAATATTACCAGAGGGGTGTGTTATAAACATATCATTAATTCTCTTGAAGTGTGAGGCCTACATTTCTAAAACTGAGTGTATATAAGAAGATTCGGAAACAGATACTTACAAATGAAAGGTACCAACTCCTCCGTGTCCGTACTTATATCTTATCTGGTAACCACGGACGGTGTGGCTTACTTTGATCTTTGCCTGTCGTCCTTAGTATGGAGGCTACCAGGTTTTATTTCAGATCAAATGATTTAGAAATGTCAAAAGATTGTTGCGTTTATTTCTAAAGAATTGTTGAGTTTAAAGTAAAAGAAATTAACTATTTTAAAAACAGTTTAATACCTATTTAACATTTGATTTATACGACAGATGTTGTCTGCAAAAGGTCAGTGTACTTTAGTTTTGTACGACGATAATAAAACAGCAGACAAGGAGTTTTGCATTTCGTTAAATTAGATTGCTAATGATGTGTTTGAATGATGATACTTCGTTAGTGTATTTTAATATTGCTATATTATTTTTCAGGTTATGAGCAGCAATCGTCTAACGGAGTGTCAAGTCTCGACTGCCTTTCTCTCATTGTAGAGAGCATTAGTTCCCAAGGTTCATCACATATGTTGAATGGAATGCCACCAGGTGAACGCCCTCTATAGAGCTGAGGTAACATTTGTACCGCTTAGGTAGATCTTACGTCCACACACCCGTGCCAATGGCTACCATTTCAGGTGTTATCATAGACAATGGACGAAATTATGTGCCAAATATGATGTTATGGAGAATTTGATGTGGACAGGACGTAAACACGAAGATGTCTTGACCGCTTCATAAATGACACTTATGTTAAGTGATATGATTGACACTGTGGTCAAAGGCAAGCGATAAATCGTTAGGCAAGGATCGTGCTTTTGGTGCCGAACAAGAATCCCCTACATTAATGCAAAACTGAAAAACAATATGTTTTCATATTATGGTGATATGTTTGGTGCTACAAAATGAACGTTGCTCAATATACCCATGAAAACATGTTTATTGTATTGAACTGGTCATAATAAGTCTACAGATGTAATTGTTCAGTATTGTTCTGTACTTTAAAAGTGTTATAAACAATACAGTTTAATATTGCTGCTCAGTATAGTATGAGCAAAAACAATAGACTATACTCCGTATATAGTCACAAACAATAAATGGTGTTCTATTTTCAACGAAAACAATGAATGGTTCACTCTAAACAAAACAGACAATGAATTGAACGGTTATCTGTATACATACAACAACAGACAATTAATGGTTATCTGTATGCATACAACAACAGACAATTAATGGTTATCTGTATGCATACAACAACAGGTAATTAACGATTATCTGTATACATACAACAACAAACAATTAACGGTTATCTGTATACATACAACAACAGATAATTAACGGTTATCTGTATACATACAACAACAGACAATTAACGGTTATCTGTATACATACAACAACAGACAATTAACGGTTAACTGTATACATTGCTTTCTGTACGGACTTACAAACAATAAATGGTGCTCATTTTATAAATCACTATAATACATGGTGTTAAGGCAGCATTCAATATTGTCCAGTGAGCTACTTCGTCGTCCTTACATGGTTAATAATGGGGAAAATACGTTTTAATAATGATTTCCCAATGAAAACAGGTAAACTATTCACCCGAATTTGTATTTCTTTGTAATAGTTACGCATAGCATTTTGTTCTGCTTAATTGTACGTAAGTTTTAATTTATTCATGTGTTCAACTTTTCACCATATTCAATGGGTGAAAACCCAAAACATCATTTCATCGAAATGTCTTCAGATTCTTATACATATCAAGATCGCCTTTCTCTTCAAAATCTATTTTTGTCACATTTGATGTTACATAACTGTATGTTAAATGAAGAAACATATATAATATGTAAATATTATTCAAAGTGCTACATGATACAGTCTTATGTTTGTCTCTGTCCATACTAATGTGTGTGTTAGTACAAAAATGTTGTCACCTAGATGGTAAATATCAAATATCAAATGTCCTTACTTTGTTTTAATACATTGTTCAAATGTTTGAAGTTATTAATAAATAAAGAATTAGGATTTTTTTCAAGAAGCACAGACATTATTTAAGAACACAATTTGAAATTAGTTACTTAATATGATTATTTAAATTTGCTTTTGATTTCAAAAGAATTTTGGAAAATTATTCCATTTACAAATTCATAGCATTGCTTTGCAAATTATCCATTTGAAAAGTATCCAATTTTTAAAACAAAAATTAATATGACTTCTGACACTTGAGCTATGTGCTTAGAACCTGTGACGTTCTGAATTTGATTTCACATTGTCTTTGGTTTTATTTGAACTGTTACTATTTTCGATTTATAAAAATAAATTTCATGTTTTAAAACTATTTAAACATTTATTATTTATTCAATTAAGCGCACAATCAGTCTCTTACAAATAATGGAGTCTAGATCAAAACGGTTTTAGATTATTAACGAGATATTATGCAATGTAAAATAAGAACAAAAGAACGTTTCGCCTCGATCGGATTAAAATATAGATGAAAGGGTGACAAATTATCATCTGTATTTAATCAAGTTGGTTTCCACTAAAATAACAATTCATTTTTACACACCAACGGTTGTTTTACAAATACAGTGCCTCGGCATAAAAATCGCGTTTAACTATATATTCAATTACTCGTTTTAGATAAAAAAAAATCTACACCTATGTTGATAAGTTCTTGTGTTTGTCAATATAAATTGACGATAAAATAAGTACATGTAGTTAGGTTCACCGACATAATTCAGTTTAAAATATTTTAATGTTGATGTTGCACACTTTTTATTTTCAACAGACTCTTACTAAGTAACTAATTCGATTCATTTAATCGGAACGAAGCATATAACTTGTACATGCAAGTATATTACTTCACTTTTAAAACAACTTCTATCTTTTCTACTTGTATGGTGACGGTTTGTTCAAATCATTTTTCAAACTATACTTTATTTTACTACTCTATCCAAGTCATTCAAGGAAAATCTCAAACACTCGATCTCATTTAGATGATTCTTTTCTATTTACGCCTGCTAAAATACATAATATTATGTCATTTATTTATACAAAGAGTATATTTAGATACAATTAATTTTTCTCGTATTTATAACTTTTTTACCGTGGGAACACTATTGGAAAGGCCAGTAGTTATATATAGGTGCTAACATTGCTTCAAAACAAAAAATAAGATTCCTTAGCAAATTACCCACAAATTAATTCTGCATGAATAGATACTTGGTTTTTTTCATCAGTAACTGTCACTTTCATTTCAAGACAGCATATTAATTTAGTATTATTCTTCGGTATGATAGGATTCCATATTAATTTTATATAAAAAAAGAAATTCCAAATTCATTAAAAGCCAGAAAATGGCCTTGTCAACACTCAGAACATAATACATAAATCAGACGTGTTACGAAGGATACAGTTTTTACATCTAAGATGTTTTCTTTCTGTTGGATAGGCCTAGTAAGCAGGAGATATAGACATCAAGTCTCCTTTGTTTTTCTTCAACACAATAGATAAATAAAATATGTAGGGAGGATCGTGATACCGCGACTATCTATGGCATTCGAAAACTATTCGTCTGGTTTTCATTTTTGTTAAAGATAATTGATTTGAGAGGTTTTTGTCTCTGGTTATCTTAATCGGATTTGTTTGTCATGAACAATAATTTATTAGCATATTTTATGGACGTGTTGTTACATTTTAACAAACTTGAGTGATATGTTTTATCTTAGAGATTTTGTTTTACTTATCTGTGTAAATACAAGTGTAGAAACACGATACATAATGTTTGTGAAAAATAAACAAACTAGAAGAGATTTTTTGCCTGAACTACCCAAAAATTAGCGAAAGCGTTAGCAACTTTGTCTTCTAGTTTGTTTATTTATTTACAAGTTTAGATAAATATACAGCTAATCCCTGGTGATTTTAATTTTAACCAAGTCATTGGAATGTATGCAAGTAGATCGAATACAGATAAAATGTATATCTGAAAGTAAAACTTTACGATAATCCTGTTTTGCCTTATTCACCAGGCAGGTGGCTTCAAATAAATTAATTCGTATGGTTCTTCAGACACCATAGAGTATGCACTTTAAAAATGAGAGCGTTTATATCAGTGATTAGTACAAAATTCACCACCACTTACGAATATTAATTATCAAAGGATATGTCCCATGATATCAATCGAATAAACTGTTAAACAAGCTTTGAAATATACGGGGAAATGAAAGTGTTTGTGATAAGAATATCCTTGTTATTATCCAAACAATCCATGCCGATTACACTGTGCCCGAGGCGATGTCCCCTTTTGTAGTAAAATGGCTGCATATCTATTAAAAAATTACTATAACGTAAGTAAAAAAAATGGAAAAGGACTAATCGAGGATTGTTAGAAATCACGTGAATAACATACCAGGTGTCTGACGGGAGGTCCATTCATTGGCTGATAGCGTAGATAGACTTTGTGATGCGTTAGATGGGATCCTCTGATGTTCATAATCAGTATTTAAACGTAAAACCTTTGAAATTTGAAGAAAATTTTCAGAAAACGTTTGATCTTTATGTTGCAGCTGCATGAACGTTGAGACAAACAAAGTGTAAACGTTTTGATACTTTGCCGATCAGGTCACCTAAGGAGCAGTTACTACGGCTTGCGTTTGGTCTCTAACCATATTGCACGTGCGGTTCTCTTAATACCTTCAAATGTACTGTTTTTTCGATAGCTCTTAATCTTTATCTAAGATCTCGGTAAGTATGTATAATGATGGCGTGCTGAGTACTTAAGAAGTTTCCTCAAAGTTTCAAATTGCTCAAGGTTCGTAAAGGAAAGCTTCGTTTTGCTTATTGCCTCTTTATGTCGCTTTATATAGGAAATTATTGCATGCTATCTGCAGGTCGCATTTCGTGAGATGAGGAGATAAAGAAAGCGATATAAAGCAAGGGAGAAACCCACGATGACAGGCATACCGCAATGATGGATTGGACGTGGCGATAACCCGAGCTCGCTTTGGGTGCTACGTATGCCTGAGGAATATCTTACAATAAACTGGCATCAAAGGCTTGCTCATGCAGAGATAGAGCTTATGAAATGAGAAAGATAAGTCAGCTCTCCTTTCAGTCCTTTGTCAGATCATCTTTTCTTTTCCTTTTCATGTAATAATAACTCGCCTATCGATGACGAAAAATAATTACCGAAAATGTTGTAAAACATTATAAGCTCTCATACAAATAATTTGGCAACGTTTACGTTTTTCCCCGAAAAGGGGCAAAGGTAAACGTTGTAATATGTTTATTTGTTATGTTTACGCTATTTCGCTCTGGCACGATCTCAAATCAGTAAGATTAATGATAAACGAGTGCTTAGAGATACACTGTGTTTTAGATCTATGAAAGGGATAGTAATTCCGATCTCTGGACAATGATATAATAAGGATAAAACGATCAACTTAACGTTGTTTTGATCATAATGCTAACAGAATGTCTTACCTATTAATCATCCCAGTGTGATAGAAAATATTTCTTATTAGATTAAACAAACAGATTATACATTCATCTTTATAATATATTATAGGTTTTATGTAAAAATTATATGTTTTCTTACTTAATATCAGGTACTGTGAAGTCATTTATTTCGTTCTCCTTAAATTTCATGGTAATTAAAAAAAACTGATAAATATATAAATCACAGTATTATATATTTTACACCGTTAACAAATACTTATTTTGCATTACATAATATATGCCACGCAATTATCTTACGTAAGTTAATTTATTAAAATGAAAAAAAAACCTGTAGGGTTCTTTTTACTTTTCCAAACCATTCCGACAACACGTGTTCATGTTTTTAAGACAATCTTATCTAGTTACAAACATTGCGGTGTTATTTGAAAAAGAATCATCGAAACACGTGGTCACTGTAAATAATTTAATCCAGTGAATGTTAGTACGAGCAAAAATAACTACGTTCGTCATTTATTTAAAGAAAAGTGATATGCATGTCTGCGATTTCGTTTTAGACTATCAATCGCTAACCATGTACATCAAAGTTCAGTTGAGATACCATTTCCACTCCTAATTATTTGTTTCTCCACAAAAATGGTCAAACCTTAGAAAGACACGTGCTCTTGGTAAACAAATAGTCCATCGTCCACATAACGACAGTTCATTGATATCTCTTTTTCATCTCCGCACTAAAAGCAACATAAAATATATTGTATCCACCTCATTAGAGCCTATAATTTGGCTAGCGTTTCCCGGTCTTTACCTTCGACCCTTGTTAGAAGAAACATCTTTATCTGTTGCGGGTTCTCGCGTTCCAAACTACATACAATAAAGCTTGCGAAGGCTAGATAGTGCGACAGGGGATACGACGGGTAGGGAGGATGTATCAGAGCAAACTTGACCAGTAACTACTGTTTTACATACCTCACAAGTTGATCCCTACAAGCTGGGTCTGGAAACCTAAAGTTTTGCAAGCTTATCGAAGTCTATGAAAAAAAGTATGCTTAATAACGGTCACCATTGCGATATACAAAAAATTGCCATGTAGTAAAATTAACGTTCGCTTTGCTCCTGATTGTCTTATTTTTTTATTTTCTTCTCATTTTTTAAACAAAACTGCGTGAAATTCCTGTCTTAGATGTCTGTCTGACTACCATTGCTATGCTAACATGACTTGAGTAATCAGCTGTGTCTTGTGCCAGCGCGTGCCAGTAAACATTCACGTAATATAAACCGATATACACTTGAATAAAATCGGAATTTAAAGTACAAATTCCTTTATTTATTACTTGTGTTATTTGTCAATTTCGACTTTTTGTAGATAATATAAATTTACTGTATTACAGAGCAAAATTACTTACAATAAGGCGACGTTGATATACTATTTTAACGTAAAGTGTGTTAGAGAAAATTGCGATAATATAGGCAGGAATGGGTCGTTTATCATAAGCTTTAAGATTAGAGCAGGTCAACGATTTCCTTGGAGGGCGTACACTACTCATAAACATGGGTACTGAGTAAGGAGTACCAGTCAGGGCGCAAGGAACAAGTCAATGGTTAATCAGTCACAGGGGTGTTACAATAGAGAACCAATTAAAAAATATTAATTTACGTTTACATACAAACACATAGATCCAAGATTTCAGATCGTTGCGTAGTTGATGTTTTACAATAATAAAAAGTTTTTTCACGTTTTGTTTGACATCAATGTAGTGTGGATACCTCTAGGTGTAAGTTATTGTTTGCTGTTGAGCGATACAAAATACATACTCATTATCCCATTACAACAAAATGTAAACAGATTCACAATACATCTTTAAGTAAGACACATTCTCATTACAACTAGATATATTACATATTCGCATTACAACTTTATGCAAGACACATTCTCATTACAACTAAATGTATTACCTACTCAATTCAACTTTATGCAAGACACATTCTCATTACAACTAAATGTAATAACCATTCTCAATACAACAAAATTAAAGACATTTTTATTTTAACTAAATGAAAGACGCATTCACAACACAACTAAATGAAAAACACCTTCTAATAAGAACTAAATGTAAGACACATTCTCAAGTACAATAAACGAATTTCATTAATACTTACGCACCGAATAACACTAGCAAAAACATTGTGTTATTTTGTCTAACTTTCTAGCTAATTATTCCTGTTTAATACTTACGTCCGGTCTTAATGTAGTTACGAGATAATATTTTATTAGCAATTTTATAACTATTCGGACATGACATAGCATAATTAATTTCTCACGGTATATTAACAACTATTAAATCATCATCAATGAAAACATTTTTGAGAAAGCCTAAAATACTTTTTAGATGCAAACTTCTCAAAAACTGCAAACAAGATGGCCGAGTTTCTGGTCTAACTTATGCTTCCATCGTTGTCCGTTTTATTAAAGATTACTTTTGGTCTCTTAAATTTTTTCAAAATAATGCAATTTGGCTCTGAAATTCTTAGAAAGATAAACATCAAGTTTCCCCCTCATTAATTATTTTTAATATAAGGAAACTATATTACACGAAAAATATAAGATCATTTGTAATGCATCCAACCAAAACTTTTACAGTGACCAACACAACCAGAATACACATGTCTGTCATAAAGGACTGTTCTAGGTCAACGTGACCTACATATAGTCCAGGAATGACGGGAAATTTAGAGACGTATTCACTGCTTCAGATCGACGTGACCTACATACAGTCAGTGATTGACATGACACGTAATGACGAATTCAATGTGTCTTAGGTTAATGTAAGATACCTGATGACGCCTCAGGTGTTTGTGACAGTTCGACATATTTTTCCTTTTTGCTTTGAAGTCCCTTCAGTTCCTAATATTCTCTTTGAGTTCAGGTTTTGTCATTGTGAAGTGACGCTGTTGTAAAGTTGTGCTCTTCCATACTTCACAGGGAGATTTCCATATTTCCTAGGGAAAATATAAACCTACCTTTCGCAAGTGGGGAAGACAGCTCACACGCGCTTTTGTTCTTAAAACCCATCACGACCTCATCACTTTAAGCACTGTAATCAGTATAGCATTATCAACTTTGTCACATATTTTATGTATCATTCACGGTGGTGCGGTGTATTAGATTCACCATTCCAACATATGGTTACGGTAAGAAGGTATGGGAGAAATACAACCAATCATTCCTGAGCGATTCAAACAGAGAAATCTTAAACCTCGGGATAAGAAATTTTAAGTTTAGCACTCGACAAAGCCTTGTATTTAACTTCAAAAATCTTACTTCCGGTTTGAGATTTCTCTGTTTACATGTACATTTAGATGTAAAACAGTAGTGTTAAATTCTTTTATCCTTGTTCATTTCAATATTTTATCCATTAAGGATTATTAGAATGGCACTATGTATTATGCAATACAAAACAGGGCAGTACCGAAAATGATCATAACCCCAATACGCCCAGTGACAATGGATATTTCAACTGGCCTGCCATCCTATGGTCAAATGTGACAATATTGCTCATCATGTCTCAAATGCAGGTTTTCTTACAATTTCATTATCAAAAACAGTAGATAAGTAAGATTAATTGATAACGTCGTTTCATTAAAATGTTATTGATTCCTGGAAACGTCGAGTCTCCGAAGATTATACACACAAAGGTAAATTTTAAATGCGTTTTTGAAACAAATTAATGTTGCATTGTCAAATTAGGGTTTTGTGCCCGTCACCTCAGGTTGAGAGTCTAATAGAAAAAATCTTAAAACCAACAATACAAAGTGAAGTTTCATATAAGATAATGAATTTCGCTAAATAAATATTTAATAAAATAAAATCAATTTGTTTCATAATGATTTTTTTACTGTAAATCAAACGTCCTCTAAACAAGTCAAGAATACCATTCACAGAACAATATCACATATTTTACTATGACTCTGCGCTATAGATCAGTGCTACAAAAACAGTTAAATTTAGACTTTAACCATAAAAACAAGCTATTTTTGATCGTAATTATGTATCACATTAATTACTTAATTAATATTTCACTAGTATGGCCAAAACATGCATTCTTGCATATGTGTCATCGATTCTTGTGTATCTTTCAAATGTTCATCAACCCTTGAGTACCATTGAACAGTGTCATTTTTAATAGACCAAGTCATACTTTTTATTCATGGATGTTACTTTACAGGCTGCATAATGTTATCTAGGACAGATTAGGTAGATATACCATAGAAATCGCTCAAATTCTTTTTAACCGTTATTCATATGCATTTCAACAAGTGTTTTTTTCTTTTATTGAAGACATTTTTGTTTTATTGAACAATGCAAATTGTTTAAATAATTTGTTTCTATCATATAAAGTATTTAGTACACGGCATATAAAATTAATCTTAGAACGAAATAAATGGACATAAAAGGACATCAAGGAGGATACATAGTTGTGATTTTTTACTTATGTTTTTTTTTCTTATTTACACAGACGATTGACGTACATAAAGTACTTGTATATATCCAGGTCTTGGCTATAAAAGTTTATACATGTACTCGTCTTCACTAATTAAAACATATTAAAAGTCCATCAGTGATTAATAATGATACTGTAGACGCCAACATAGTTAAACGCCTTACATCTTACAGAATATACATAGAATACTTACTGCAGATACTTATCAGGTCAATATCACAGGGCCACACGATGGAAAGAAAACTCAAAATACATTTCTTTTACATTAAGTTTTTTTTCCTGCAGTGCAATATGCATGTGTTTCATCTAAACTGAAATAAAGTGCATCTATGATGTACGTTTCACATCATGTCAGCGTACGGGAGTGGAGCTCGGAATATTTCTATGGGGCCGTAAACATTTTACTTAACATCCCTTTTTCTACTCAAGTCTCCTGAATGTACAAACTACAGACATTTCTGTTCATAGTCATTGCGTTTTATGACGTTAAATGATATCAATCTATCCTGGTGTTAAGTTGTGATGGTGAATATTACACTTGTACATGATGGTTTGCATGGCATTTTAATATCCGATCCTTCATCATGCCACATATCTTAGTAATTGATTCTTGGGGGGTTTTTTGGGTTTTTTTCCTACAAACATTGTAGTTGCTATCAAATTTATATTCAGTTCTATTTTTCTCATTAGATCAGTTTGATAGGTAAAATAGATCAAAATTAGCACATCTAATGACATGGTGTATAGCAGAGATTTTTTTATCAAATGAACCAATTGTCACAGTTATTCAACATTTCGATTTCGTATTTAACTTTCGCAAGACACAAACCCAGGTGGTATCATTTGAGACGATTTTAAGGTTTGGGTTTATATTAAGATTGTATCTACCTCACATAGTAGTTCTCATGACAACGACGACAAATGCAACTCGTTTAAACTTTAAACTGTGTTGTTTGTATCACAATAATACCTTATACACAAACAACATGTCGCAGCGACTGGGTCCTTTGTCAACCTATGACTGAGTGAGTGATTTCAAACTGATGAATGTTATTGAAGATATAATTTTGTGAAATGATCACTTTTGTTTCCTAACGGTTATTTAAGACAAAAAAACAGTGAAAGAATGTGAAGAGTTGCAACATGTAATACAAAATTATTAAAACCAGAAACTAGCTGATGATAAGTATTTGTATTTTTCCCCTTTTTTTCATGGCATCCGCTCCTTTAAAATGAGGTGTAAACGTAGAGCGATTAGAGGGAACACAATTCCAGTGGTGAACGTCATGTAAGGACCATTGAGGAAACTAACGATTAGAAAAACATGGCCATGTACTTCAGACCATTTAGAAAAGAGTCCTTTAATTTTTTACAGAACTTGAAAATCGTTAGGTAATTATAAAAGGCATGGAATCAATCCAAGGGCACCGGATGTCGCAATGAGTGTATAAACCGACCTTTCGTTCTCACAGTTGTTCCGGATACACATGTATTTACATATATGGAGGACAATTATCCATATATGTCACTTTTTTTGTCGATAAGATATTAAGGGCACATTTACACAGGTCATGTTTAAATTGATTTAATACAAAGGAAAAATAAAAAATAACAGTTCTTATTTGATATAATATATTACGTGTTTTGAATTTATTATTTCAAAATACTTGATTGATAAGTTTCTATCAATTATATACCCATTATAACATGACCACGGCATATCCTATTTTATTCCATCAAACACCTGGTATAAAACTAAGACATGCGTCGTTTAAATCGTAATTTTTTATCATTAACAGATAGTATCTTCTTATCTTCAAAGTCTAATGGTACCGGAACTTGCTCACTAAAGATTAAGTCATAGAAATTAGAAGGACGTCCTAGTGTCACATGACCTGCTGTGAAAACCGGAACTCTCGGAAAGAAGGCTGGTTCACCGGGGAACACGTGATCCGGAAGAGGGAGGATAATGCATGTTTTTTAATTTAGATTCGAGTGTTTCCATTTCCTCATTCACTCTCACTGAACAAAACTTTCATGCTCACTCTCAAGTTTAAATGGTCCACTCGCCAACAGAGACGGAAATATAAACCTTCTGTCATCCCGCGTATATAACACCGTTATTAACGCTCCCCCGTTAGATATAATTAGGATGCTATCCCGTGCTGTGCTAACGGCCCAGTGCGTGTATACTACCGGTAGTAACAATTTGTCAGCGATCCACGCGCCCACTATCTCCGACCGCCAGCTCGAGGGACTTAATTAAGGCCCATTGGGATTCTAAATTGCGTCATGGGAGAAATGCTGTAATTATGTTGGTGATTGTAATGTTCCACATACGTCCACTGATGGCTTCCAAATGTCTTTGATAAATTGTCAACACCATTCCGCCCTTTTAATTTAAATGCACGAAATAGTAAAACGCCAATCATCCACCATGAACAATTTTCCGCCAATGAGAAAGATGAAAAGCATTTGACGCTGATCTGCTGTTTGCGCAGTTCCGGACATACCTGCGTACATGCCGACATTTAGAAACACCCCAGGGAGGGCTTGTTAATTCGATTTGGGTGATCAGTTATTGCTTTACCGCACATTTCTCTTCATGTCCTACGCTTAATATGCTAATTGGAATCCTTGTCTGGTTTACAGTGATAGTGGGGTACATTCCTTGCTGGGGTTATAAAAGTTATCGGACGGGGGATTGTGTGTAGGTGTGTATGATAATGGGTCAAATTCAATATCATTTAATGATTTAATGACCATTTCATACATATAAACATAACATTTATTGTGAAATTTAAGAGCTTTTAAATTAATAAAAAAAATATTGTTCGCAATATTTCAGACGCAAGTATTTGGTGAATGATAATTTCAAAAATGTTTTTTAGTCTGTGTTTCTGTCATAATCTGCGCCGTTCATTGTTTCGTCAATAGAAAGTTGGCAGGTTATCGTAATTTTGGATATCTCTTATTGGCAAACTCCGAAAGTCTTCAAGATATATTAAGGTTTTGGCATGTGTAAAGTATTTAGTTAATACTTGGTTCGATTAGTTATTTGTAACTTGAGTATAGTAATATACGAGTCGTCTGAATG
>JAUMHH010169427.1:0-16408 GCA_032359455.1 Chlamys rubida | reverse complement strand
TGTGAGAAAATTACGTCGTTTTCTCAAAAATTGATGACGTTACTCTCACAAGCAAATGACGTAACAATCAATACCTGTTCACAAGAGCAGATAACTCTGCAATACGCAAAGACGGAATACCAGTTTGTCAATTCAGTGCTCATCAGCGGTTCTAAATGTTAGAATAATAAAAAATTCGTGACGAAATACTGACTGATTCTTTTGAGAATGAAATACCGAATTATTGAAAAGATAAAAATAAATTCGGCTGATGATACATTGAAATTTAAAAACATGGTACCCTGGGTATTTGAAAACATATGTTCATGAATATAAACTTACTTGGTTAGGATTGGTTACCTCCCCTGTTGCCAATGGATCACAACCTTTTGTTTCATAATAAGCAAACATAACGACTCCTTCTAAGGCGGCAATCAAATTAATAAAAAGGAAGGCGAAAGCCGTATACAGATACATTCTGAAAGACAAGGAAACATGTAATTATTAACACAATTTTGGTAGACTCTAAACTGTTTATAAATAAACATCCAAATCATCAACACAGTGTTGTACAGGTTTTTTATGATTTTATGACTGAAAAAAGTCTTTTTAGATACTCACACAGGTGTTTTGGTATAAACACCAAATAAGCATTTCTCACAAAGGCTTCTCTTCAAAAGCTATTTGATTTTGATATAAAATTTTAGCAAAATGGAAAATTACGTCCAACATAATTATACAACTTCTTCTGAGAAAATGATATGCGGTCAATTCTCAATATTATGTTTCCTTTTGGAGCAATCAGTTTACTTGCAATCTTTTATTTAATCGTGTTTTTTTAACTATCAATTATATTGTTTCGTGTACATTCACCTGTCCCTGTAAAAAATTTAAACGCGAGTCAAAGGAGGAAACTGATTATAATATGTATAATAAGATCATTGTATTTCCGACTTTGCATAAACATATTATCCACACTAGTAACAAATAAAATATCATTCGTACGTTAACATAGATAATTGATGATAGATGATACTTTATCAATGACTTTCTATGAAATCCTTGATGTCAAGATAGTCAAGCATGCTTATACTTCAAAGTTATATGTAACTTAAATGGAAATCAATTATATACCAATTTATTGCAATGAATAATTATTGATTTACATTTTTGATAAACAAACCAGAACCAAGTTGCAACGGTTTCTTTAATGGGTGTTTTTCAGGGAGGTCTTTACCGCCCACCTGAGAGTAGTATTACGGCGTTAATATGGGCTCAAGATATCTAACTAGGATTTGGCTCGGGAAATATGAAACGTAGACCGGTAATATAAGCTAATATTTCATGCCTTAAACATGTATAACTTATTTTTCACATTGTAGACATTTTCATTTTTCTTACTATAGCCAACCATCTAGCTCACAAAAAGACGAGAGCTTGGCTACCCATGTACTATGAAAGCTATTTCAATTTATTTGAGATGTAACATTGCATTTGATCGGTCAAGCGATATAACTTGCGACGGTATGACCACAATGAACTGCCTGCAAATTTGTAATCTGCATATAAGGCCAAGACAGCGATGTTTAATGACGTCAGTGACCTCGACTGATTCCAACAGAACGTGAACTTGATTATAAATGACGTCATGAACAGTAGGTTAACAACGAAAGTTAACTGTTATTACGTCTCATTTTAAATGTTCCTGACGTCACTAATCCAGGTCAGGGTGACCCAAGATTTCGAAAAAATCACACAAAAACAATATATCCAAATCGTCGGCTTTAGCTGATATGACAACAATAAAACATCAAAGTTACATAACGCCGCCAGTAAAACTCAATCTGCGAGAGTACCATCATGGTATAACTCCGCAGATCTCAAAATACAGTTTGGTTATCCCCTAATTGAAGAATTAGTAGAGCACGAGCTAAGGAGGATACCTTTCATTTATACTCGGGCATTTTTGGAAAGACGCTTTCAGTTATTGAAGGCAATCCCACTTAGCACGCGCGTTGATAATACTTGAACAGCTTTATTGTGTTACAGACACTGCCAAAAACATGTTCCAATAGCAAGCATTACATTGTTCTATTTGTTTATGTGCAATATTGCTGTAAACATAGTTTCAAAGTACATTGACAGGTCATTTATGCTTTTCTTTTTAAACTTCTTTTTGTAAATAATCCAATTGTCGCTACATGTAGCTATACACAGTTACATAAGGCTTTCGTTTAGATCGAGGAACATATATCTACCAACAAACCTCTTTGCTGACGACACTGTTGGAGTTGCCTTGATTCTCATGAAAGACACTTGTGTCAGTGGTACTCCTAGTCCCGATATAGTACTCCCTACAACAAGGCTCCAGAACGTCTGTCGTAGTGTTGGGTCAGGATCAAAACTGTTAACAAACAAAAGAGCAATAGCTCAGCTTTCAGCTAGTTTCCATTGTCAGGCATTTTATGTTTACACTCTTTTTTTTATTGAAAATGAAGATTTAGTTCAGGTTACGAAGCATAAATAACAAATGACAGGCATATTCTTGTGATTGAATGCTAGCATTATGACGCCATAGTAAAAATGATTTCAACATTTGTATATAACTCGATTCGAAAGGACACACAGTAAATAACCAAATTTGACATTGCGATTTCTAGGAAACAATGTTAGCTATGACATTTATTATTATCATTATCGATATCGATACAAACAAATAATACTTAAACGGTACGTGAGGACAAGCGACATTCAGCTAAGGAAAGACAGAAAAAAGGAACAAAAATTGACAATAAACCAATTACTGCATCCATCCAGTTGTCGTTGCTTCAATCTCGCCTCATCAATGAACATGTTGTTCTAAATAGCCAGATAAAGTATCCCCAGACAAATTTGTGTTGTAGACACCAATATTAATCGGCATCCATTTTAATGCGTATTTTAAGTGGCATTTGTGACATTTCTCCATTATCGAAAGAATCTACCGGCAAAAGATTGCAACTCAAAACCCAAAATAAACTAACAAACTAGAGCGTATGACTTGTAGTGTCTGCGGATGGAAACTCACGGATGACCCAGGAATAGTCTATATCCGTTGTCCGCTACAGATTCACCACGGTTTGACTACGGGTTTTGACGGATCGAACAACGGATTAGTACGATTCAGTAGTGTTTAGTACGGAATGGCACGTGTCACGGCGTATGCACTGCGGACTAACAACGGTTCGCTACGATTTTAGCACGGGTTAGCACGAATTAGAACGGTTTGTCACGGATTAGTACGAATTCGCACGGAGCACCACGGACCTGCCACGGTAAGTAATCCGTATACAAACTCCCGCGCTCGCGTGTTCATTCCACAACTTAATTTTAATTTTAGTACGGGTTAGTACAAGTACTTAGTTCACCGTAAATAGCCGTGCCGATCTTTGGCGACTTGAGGCCGGGGATGCACTACGATTAAGTACGGATAATTACGGTTTATTACAGACTACAACGGATTAGTAGGTTCTACTACGGTCAGTAAGGATATAATATGGTTATCTGATCCGGATATACAAGTTCTTCTACGATTGACCGAGGATACAATACGGACAGTAATGGACCACTACAGATTGCTACGAATGATGTCGGATCGTATCCGAGGCTAATTCGGCTCATATCCGTGAATGTGTGACCGGGACATTAAAAACCCAGTCACATTGTCACGGTATTTGCCACAATATATCCCGGATGTCCCCTGTTCTATATACCGTGGCGAACCCCGTGGCCAAATCTCGAATTTTGGACTGAAACAGTTATCTACGGTGTTGTTAGGGCATAACTACGGTGTATCAATGTGTCACTACGACTACAATACGGTAAATGCCGACACTACTCCGATAACAGTACGGACCACCACGACAGGCAGCGATAAATCCAGGATCCACTACGGTATCATCACGGATTGTCAAGGTATGACTACGGTTTGTCATGGGTTTCCAAGGTTATGCTGCGGTCCGCCAGGGCGCTACGTCATCAACGATTCCTTAAAGGTATCACTGCGGTAACGCTACGGTTTGTCACGTGACACCCGGTGGCTATACATATTTGGTTTGTTTCGGTTTTATTCAATTTAACGTCTTTTGAAGAGATATATAATGGGACACATTTTCTTACTCAAAATCGGTGTTCTTAAACTGACCAAACAAGAAGCAAGTCTCAAACAATTTGAAGACATTTATTGTTCTTCGTCGATGAATAACTTCACGAGGTAGTTTGTAACTTGTTGTATGTTCAATTCTAAAAGCCAGTTCAACAGCTAAAGTTTGTTGCTGTGGTTGATGATGACAAAACCTATGATGTTACCCTTTCCAAGACTGAAGTACCATGTGCGTAGAATAAGATTTATTCCCCAATATATAGCACCCTGACCCGGAACCGTCACAAACCTTATTCATGCCGTCAATGCTGTACCGCATATGTAGCACCACCGTATATACGTAGTGCAACCGTGTCACACCTTGGAAATCCCTAGGCAACCGTGAATCGTTGTAGTGTCACCTTAAAGAAATCGTAGTAGAAGCGGCACATACCGTGTAAGACCACAGTGCACCGCACACGATTTGGCGGTGGTCGTAATGACACCGTAGTACTGCCGTGATTCTCTCTAGTGCTTCCGTGAGTCGGCATGACTCCCGAACACTACGGTCATCCCCGGATGGCCACGGAAGCATGCACGGCGGTTCTACGGCGGTTCTACGGAAAGGTCGGTGGTATTGCGGTGACACTACGGTTTTCAAAATACCGTGGCTCGGCTACGGATGATCCTGGAGGTTTAAAACATTTAAAAACTACAGTAGCGAGCTACGGACCACCCAGGATTAACGGATCACCATGGCTTCACTACAGACTCGCTACGGATACCCGGGGTTGTCCCCGGTTTGCACCACCGCAGCACATCGGAGCTCCATACCGGCACAGTGTGACTAGGGCTTTAAGTCTACTCATATTTGACATACATATCGCATTTCATAGAACACATTATATTTTGTTTTATTTTCAGCTTGCAAGAGCTGACATACTTGAAGAGATTCAGCCTTCCTTTGTCGCTAAAGGCTGTCCACGTAGCAGCAATTCCTCCTGAATCCACTGTACCCTGGCTCAACAGAAATATCAGTGTGTAAGTTTAAAATGCAATAGGTAGTTCTTGCTCTTTAATTTTGTATTTTAACAATGAAATGATAAAAAATACTCCTATGTCAGCTTTGATAGGTATTGCTTATGGTCATCAGCTGACATTTTTTAAGCTAAATGAACTGATTTATTGAGTGGCTGAATGCAATATGTTCGAACATAAATAAAAAAACACCTGCTTTTTTAAATTAATATTTATAAACTGCTGTAGTACAGCTTCTGTACCTAATCTAAATTGTGATCAATTCATTCATACCTTAATAAGAAGTGCGAAGATGCCACCAAACATTAAAACGGCTTGAACAACGTCTGACCACACAACCGCATGGAAGCCTCCCTAAGAACACAAAATACGGATATATAACAATGAACTGCTTGCCTGGAACCTTTCGCTCAGTCTCATCTTTGCCCTTTTTAAATCCATATTCACCCAATAATAATTGCGCCCTTCACATGTTTTCAATATAAATGATAAGCTGTGTAGTTAATAAAAGCTGCTATAATCAATTCGTTGTTTTAAAGATGGCTAAACAGGCGAAATTATAATTGCGGTGAATATTTCCTGCTTTACAAAATATAAGTATTAGAACGGATAAACAAAATACACTGTATCAAGGGGTCGCGATGGCTAAGTGGTTAAGGCGTCTGACATTCTGCTTCATGTACCACCAGCCCTTCACCATTGGGTAGCGGGTTCGAGCCCTACGTGGGTCAGTCGCCAGGTACTGGCCGAAGGTCGGCGGTTTTTCTCCGGGAACTCCGGTTTTCCTCCACCACCTAAACCTGGCACGTCCTTCAATGACCATAACTGTTAATAGGACGTAAAATACCACCAAACCAAACCAAACCAAAACAAAATAAAGGCAAATGCAGCTCCATAACAACAGGTAATATTTAGTTCGCCGTTTAGAATTTTTAAGAATGTTCATTAATGAGTGTACACATTAATTTCAAAAGGTAAGTAAACAGTATTTTAGATGGTATGCCACTCACTATTAGGGTATAAATGACCACTATACCCATCACGCCAACAATTGATAACCAATGTGGAATCTTCGCAACTGAAAAATATAAATGCATTTGTAAATGATATGTTTAAATCAGCATTTTGTTTTTACTTCGTCGTTCAAGTAACAAAACATTATTTTCTTGTTAGAATGATTCTGCAAAGAATCTATAGAAAACAGAGCTTCCCTACAAGCTCACATGGATACAATATCTATTTATCAAAATGTCAGCAACTGTGTCAAAAATGGTTGCCCCATGTGTATGAATATTGTAAACGAAAGAACGCGTATTATAATGACGCAAAATTAATGAAAAATGTGATATATTTTTCAAGGTGTTTTTGCAAATGAAATAATCATTTTTTTAAATTTAACTAAACTATTCTTACCAGCTTCTAGTGTTATTGCAGGAACAAATAGGACAGTTCCTGTATAGTTCAGCTAGAAAGAGCGAAACATATGTTAATGACATCAAATAAAACATCGATTTAATTTTCATTTTGTTCAGCACCATTTTTACACTATGTTAATGTGACATCATTATCGGTTTTCAACGTCATACTGTCCCCCTTCTTTGATTTTGGTGTCTACGGACCTAACATAATATCAATACGAGATAATTAGAAAACAATTATAGACAAAGTGATAGAAAATATCAATTAAACGTGTGGACCGACAGACAGACATACACATCCACTCGTGCGTTGGGTACTACAGTGAATTTAATTGTCTTATTTTAACATAACTAGTACGAACAATACATACCCCTGAAATTATGCTTAACACTGTAGCAAACATCCGGATACCATGCGACTTATATCGTAGCTCCAGGTACTGTGAATGAAAAGAAAAGGTTACCGTCAATATTATAACGTCATATAGTCGTCGTCATAATATATGTTTTTGTTGTGTTCGTTGTTAACGTCCCCACAACAGCTTGGATACGTTAAATGACGGTTTCTATAGAAACAAGGGACATCTCACTTAAATGGTTTAAAGTAACACCAAATATTTGGGGCTAACTAATTGTGTCTAAGAAGACACCATAGAAGCAAAAGAAAGAACGGATAAAAAAACTATATGTTCTATAATTGTAACATAGCATTGTTGTTCTCAAAAAGAAATTGAAATTCTGTATGTGGTTTCCTGTAAGTCTCTCCTTACGACCAGAAATTGGACACGATGCGTCTGTTCTTTTTAGACGTCCACCAACATAAAGGATGTAAAAGAACACTGTTAATATTCGCCTTAAATGTCAGTAATGATATTCCTTAGAAATTACTATGAAATGTTTATCTTATAGCACATCCACAACTCAATAATAAAACAAATGTTTCGGTTTCAAAACTGTCTTCGCCTCTGTTTGATTTTGAGCAATATTCAACTAAACTAAACCCATTTCAAAATATTTTGTAACCAAACTATCAAAAAGGCCGTCAAACGGCATTTTATTGTTTTTTTATTTGTTTCTTGATGAAAGGTGAGACAATCAACCAGAAATGAATTATACTATACAATACAGCTGTTACGTCATTATAGGCCTCATCGGTGACACTAGGGGTCTAAAAGGTTAAAAATCGTATTGGTACAAACTAAACAATAAATACAACTACTTTTTGTCATGCCGGTGTGGGTTAGTGATAATCCTCTAAAGTGTTATTTGGTCTTTGATGAACTTTATCTATATATATGCTAAGAGGTCAAAGCCCCGTCAAACAAATATTTGTTTTGTATTTAGATTACATTAGCCCCAGACTGATAAATCTAAACGTGCGTGTCCAACGGTAGGATTGAATGCTGTTAAAACAATACCCATACTGACATATTACGACCAAATGTGGTTTAGGAGAGAGACACTGCACTACACCATCGATTTAAAAAAAATTGAAAAAACGATCGGCCGTCTGATACGATTATGTAGGTAGATACAGAAGAGAAAAATCTTTTTCTTCTTTTATAAAGTTTTCGACTGTCTTTGAAATAAGGTATAAGAGGCGTGTAAAACAAAAGGTGATAGTTTGATTCGGATTAACATTCCCTTTTTTTAAACATGTCGGATACATTCAAAATGCAAATCATAAGATTAAAAAAAAGTGACAGTCTACCAAATTATGAATAATGCTAATTTAAGGGAAACCCTTGTCTTTGTCTGCATGTGGAAATGTTGTGTACTGTATGTCTGGTTGATATATATGTATCAAATCTTTTTGAATAAAAAGCTATTTCGACAAGGTTACCAGCGCTGTCCTCACACAAAACTTGTACGTTTGCATGTTCAAATTAAACACTTAACATTCTAAGTAAGTAAACATATATGTACTGATCAATGAATAGCACACAATTCATTATAAACAGGGAAACTTTTTGACATGAAATTTACGTGTGATAAACCGATTCTAGTTCAAAATTATCACTGGATACTTTTTGCTGAATTAACTGTTTTATCCTGCACGTGATAGACACGACGAAAACACAAAGGTCATATAGAGTTAATTGGCAGTGGACCTGTCGGCCTTTACCTGAACTAGTGTGTTGCCGGGCAATAAAGATTATATCTAGACTTGTTTCCGACATTACTCTATATATCTGTAAATATGCCTTATCTATTTGTATGTTTAACTGGGTATGTAGCCCGCACATAAAATGGCACTAAAAGACAAAGAAATATAAATAACAATTATGCAAAAAAAAAAGAACATTTTTTTTTATATATGGTCTTTGTAAACATTCTCATTATAACTAATAAAAATATGGCATTACATATTATGCCTACTCAAAAATTTAACACTTTCATTACAAAAGCATAGTACGTCGTTGTTTTGTTTGGTATTTAACGTCTGGGCAACAGCCAATGTCATATGAAAATAGACACATTAAACTAACGACGGGCTAACATGTCTTTACCGCAACCCACTTAAAGGTAAACGACACTTAACGAACAGTCGGTACCAATTTGTAGAACGTTTTTGTCAAGGTCAGGAAACAAGAACCATAACTCTCATCGCTTGGACGAACGCTCTGCACCAACGGCAAACAGCGAAGTATTGTACTGAGGAAAGACAACGGGAATCGAAACGTTTTTTTAGAAAGAAGATAAAATCTCAAGAGCCGAGATGTTGAAAAGGGTGTAGCAAATTATGTGCCGATCGCATTTGTGTACCCCGTATACAAAATACTCCCGCTATATTCATTTCTTGTGCATTTGGTAACAGCGGATGTTATGTGTTCTTAATCCAAGATCTGCAGAGGTGTTACATGCTATATGTTAAATGGAATTATTGTAAATTTGCCAAGCATTAAATAAGCACAACAGACATTCCATAAAGAATGTAAAATAAGCTTTAACATAATGTATTTTATATACAGAAGTATTTCGTAATAAATAAATATTCACGTATAAGCTCATCTGTATTTCATAAGTTTTATCTAATTTGTATAATATATTTGTTAATAAAATTTGAATAAAAGTAAAATACTTATGTCTGAATATGTGAATACCAAGGTATGTAAAAGGACATATTTAAGAAGCACATATTGAAGATTTCAGAGTCATCATTGGTACTACAATTAAATAAATATTAATATAAGTAGACAGTATTCCAAAATATTAGTGGAATTTTAGCTAAAACGGAAAGGTGTATATAAAACATTTTACAACGTACAAGAAAAAAAAGAACTAAGAAATAATTTGGTTCAAACTTCTGAACTTATAGCATTGTCTATAACAGATATTTCAGTGAGTATTTGATGCAAAAACCCAAGAATACTTTAAGCGACAAGGTATTAACGTCTGCCAATACAATCGGGTGTTAAGTATTGTATTTCCAATACTGTCGAATACTTTCAACATTCAATCGACTGTACCTCAAATATACTCGTAATTTCCAATCTCTTCAGCGTCGGAACGAGAAGCTGTCGATTCAAAAGATCAGCAAAGAAGTATCCGAAGTTTGCCATGTACCACTGCATACCATACATGTACACTTCCGCCGGAACACCCAACATCGTGATCCCAGATTCGTACGAAACCATCAGTGATATTGCCACGGGAATAGCGGCCATTTGTCCACTGCCTAATAAGTACTGGGTAGTTGTCTTCTGCTTCCTGCCCTTCAGTGATTGGTACAGACCTATCCCGAGGGACATCATGATCGTTGCCACGATGATCAGATAATCCTCCCATTTCAAAAACACCATTCTTAGGTTCGACGCTTAATATATCTGAAAAGGAATGAACAATAAAAGATGATAAAAGTTCTGATATCTGATGCAAATACGAAGAGAGCACATTTTTGATAGTATGTGTATGATCTTATTGTGCCACACGAACCTAATTATTTAAATAAATGGCAAGTTTTCCTTTTATGGTACAAGCAAGTTTCTATAAGGGAAATAATGAATATGTAGCTTTGACATTGATATTTGATAAACCTAAACTTTATAGTCAGGAATATGTTGAAAATTAAAATTTGTCTGAATAAAAAAATAGTGAAATCAGGCTGTTCTTACTTTCATAAACAGTATATACAAACTGAATAATGACACAGTCCGAACTTAATGGGAATCCACGTGTTCATGTTAACGACGCGTCATTGGATAGTATCCATGGCTACAAAAGTTCATGAAGACCTGGACCTGTAAAGCCGTTATGTATCATAAAAATATATAGTACTCCAATATGTAGCGTATAGCTAACATTAAATCCCAATAGTGTTTATGTAAACGAATCATATGTTATATTTCTGAATAAAATATAAATGTAGAACAAACATAATATTACCTGCAATATTTCTATATATCCGTCCACGTAAAAGGTGTGACCTCTTACCACTCTGAATCAGTATTAAAACGTCGTCTGTCTCACCTCACTATAATACATTGCTGTGATTGACGTGTCAATGCGTGGTGGAGGTAACAACGGGGGATCGCGCGACGATATACACACATTGCAGTGAACACCACACCAATACTGAAGGCTTTCTTGTGCTTATTAGTTTCCCTTTGACACACCCACCGTCACATGCAGTTTCATTTTATTATAACTTTTCAGCCGTTCTTTCATTATTTTCCAGTCAGAAGCATAACGTCACACACACTATCTTTAGGCTTAAAGCAGTATTAATTTTTAAGTTACAAGGGCCATAACTCCAGGGAAAATATGCATTTCTACCTGTATGATGGTGATTCTCTGCGCCAAGTTACAAAACTGGAGTTGCGTTTACAAGGTTTCAGGAGCGAAAACTTCAATTTTCAAGGGTCATAACTCCCAGACAGACTGATATGGTGATTCCTATATACCCTCCAAACTTTGTTTGCGGGAGGTAAAATAAATAAGTCTTGACTTGTTAGGTTCCATTGTGATGGAAATAATTGCCAAATTTGACATATTAACAGAGTTATTCAGAGGTATATTTTAGTTTTACTACTACCTGTGTGTATATTAAGGCGTGGGCTAAAAACCAGGCATGTGGGCCTATCAGAGGTATAATATGGTAATGTCCAATATAATATACATTATAAATTTACATATTACTTATCATTTGTTATATATACATCAATCAAACACAGCAGGTGGTCTACTAGTTAATGGATTTTCCTTGTGATAAGTCCAAATAAAAACTTCACATAATTTGAAAATATTAAATGTTCTTCAAGTTACTTAAAATATGTAAAAGGAGGTTTAAAAAGTAGGGTCAATGTGCAGACTTTGGCAACCAACCACCACCTCCCCCACCCCCCTCCCTCAAAAAAAGAAGTAACCAGAAGCTTTTTAAACTGCATACATCCAAAGTTCAGTTACATTTTTGCAAGAATTGATTTACACTTAAAAATAGTGATCCTTCCAGCACATATATGTGCTGTTCAGAAAACAATTGTTATAGTATATAGTATAGGATTACTAAACAATGGGACACCAGTCCATCACATATTCGAATACCCTTTTATACAGCTATGTAGACAATTATTATGGCATTTGAGACTGATTTTACTTGCGGGAGTTTAAATGCCAGTAATATTATGACATGGCAAACAGTGTTGATACAATGGTATCGATTGTAAAAAGAATACATAAAATTTGTTTTGATTAAGGCTTACAGATTTCCAACATTACACACTGCTGTGTGCAAATATCATTTACTCTGCCAAAATAACATCTAACCAATCAATATCACAATGTCAACAACAAAGAAAGTGTACAAGGGTATTACAATACAGACTGTCAAACGACAGAGTGTTCCAGTGTACTCTGATAAATAAATCATAATTGTTACTTGTGTTAGAGTTAAGGTTGTATGCTACCTTACACATTTGATCTGTGTTTTGTATAAGAGTTAAGGTTATATGCTACGTACCTTACTCATTTTATCTGTGATTTGCAAAAGAATTAAGATTATATGCTACCTTACACATTTGCATAAGAGTTAAGGTTGTATGCTACCTTACCCATTTTATCTGTGATTTGCAAAAGAGTTAAGGTTGTATGCTACCTTGCGTCATTTGTACTTGTAAATTGTGTTACAGTTATGGTTATGTGTTAACCTTACACAATATACACGTGATCTGTACTAATGTTAAGGCTATATGCTACCTTTCATACTGTGAAATTATCTATTGTTTTGCCTGCAGTGGAACAGGATTCCTCAAGACAGATCACACTACAATATCTAACAATTACAACTGACCGGTACACATGTACTAAAGAATGAATGTTTTGACCACAGCATTACATTCCCCTACACATGCTACACATGCGCAGTCTAATGATTGGACAAATGAGTTTATGAACACAGTAACGTTTATTGATAATTAGCCAGCGTACTCGGTGACACTCATTCTGTATAAAGACACCTCTCAGACAGCTTTGATTGGACTTCAGACTAATATCTCTGCACTCAACTCACACAGGAATATCAATAGTTGTTTACATGGGTTTACCACAGCTAGAGATGGTGACCAGTAAACTGTACATGTAATTATTACTGACTGTGGACAGCATCAGTGATGATCAATGTTAATTAATCAATAGACAGTAATCAATGTTCAATACAGAGATCTTAACTTCACTACACACACAACTGGAGAATTTAATAATTACAGCAAGAGAGCAATTTAACTTTTATCAGAGAGATCAATGTAACAGCTCCTCGTAATCAATAATTTACACCTTCCATCAAGTTTGGTGTGGCTGTCATTGACAATATTCATTCTGCACTTAATATCCCCAGACGTGCTGGAAAACAAGTGACAGGAGTAACTACCACCTGATGTGTCAGATAGCAAGTCATCGAATGTACTGACACAAAGTTAAGTTTGGTAACAAATGACAGACTTGTGTTAACAACCAAAAGTCCTGGATAACAAGTGATCAAATAAATCATCTCCAGAAGTGTTGAATGACAAATTAACATAAGAATCCCTGTCATACTGGGTACAGGGTTCGAATCTTGGTCTGGCCAAGTTGTAATTTTACTCTCAGAAAACTGTACCTAAAAGTACACAACTGAAAATGTTTTTGTCAGGTAAAATAATAATTATATGCATGAATCAGATCGTTGGTACAGTGAGAGTTTGATCAGATCGTTGCTACAGTGAGAGTTTGATCAGATCGTTGGTACAGTGAGAGTTTGATCAGATCGTTGCTACATAGAGAGTTTGATCAGATCGTTGCTACAGTGAGAGTTTGATCAGATCATTGCTACAGCGAGAGTTTGATCAGATCATTGCTACAGCGAGAGTTTGATCAGATCGTTGCTACAGTGAGAGTTTGATCAGATCATGCATGGTGCTCCTCATAATGTTGTATATTTACATTTGCTCTGCATTTCCATTGCAATGCATTGAGAAGGCAAATGTTTTTATGAGACTATAACAACATTTGCCATTGTAATCGTCATCAATCTTTATTGTGACGTCATCAATTTCACTGTTGTCAACACTTGATTTGCTGTTCCAAGGACTGTTCGAAATAACTAAATAAAGCGTAACTACTCTATCAAAATGTAAAAAGAAATAATGAATATTCTAGCAGATATTGTTATGGTCCTATAACACACATTGCTATTGCTTACAAACTTACATAAAGCCCTGCTGGGGTTTATTAAGTTTGTCATAAATAGCAATGTGAGTTGAATCAATTTACTGTAACAGCTAAATGCACGGCCAGACCGGGGTTCAAACCAGGGACCCTACAAACTCTAGACAGATGTTCTACCAAATTTCATTAAATTATGTCCAGTGATTCATTTAAAAATGTATTAGAAATATGATTAATACAACATACCTGTCTATGAGGTCATACAGGCATATAACATCTAGCCTCTCTGTCAGGTATACATATTTAAATATCAATATTTAACTTTATCAGAAGATAAAGCCACCAATCCATTGTCCTGATTTTCACACAGTAACACATGTACATTGCATTCACATTATGCTTTCGTTGAAATCAATTTGTTTTATTTACATATAAATATGTCATCCTCACTCAAATAACCAATATTGTTACATTTTAATGTTTTGTTTGATTAAAATTGAATAAACCCTTCATTTCACCAGGCATTTACTGTGGGAAAGTGTTGTGGAATGGTTTGCTCGCCGATTTGGTTTTAGGATCGTGTATAATTGTATGAACACCCATACTATGCTCCTCATGACATGTGGACAGAGATTGTCTAGATCAAAAGCGGAAGTAAATGCTGGGTTCACAGTGCTATACATATGTAAAAGATGTGCATTGATTAGCTAGGTTGCCTAATACAAGCGTCAGCTGTAGGGAATTTCCCTTTAGCTCAGCGGTAGAGCATCGGGCTGGAGAGCCAAGGTTTGCGGGTTCCAGCCCCAGCGACGGCACTATCTTTATCACTATTACTCGTCCTACTACACATAGAAACATACACAAACCAAATTTTAGTGATATTGAACAATATTACATTTCAAACAATCAGAAGAATCCACTTGGTTCAATGGACACCATCAAAAAAGGAAGTGAAGAGCTCATCAGTCACATTCACAGACAATTACAGACTTTAATTCCACCAGTTGGAACAGATCTTATCAACCAGTTCATAATTTGGTGTAACTGGATGGATGGACAGACAGACACAGAAGTTAGTACATGGCACCTGTCTCTCCAACACAGGGCCCTAATTATATTTAATTAATCAAAGACGAGATTAGTGCTCTAAGTTTGCCTAACAAAGTAGATCTAAGATGTTTAAGAATTCTGTAATTAATATTTCTTGTCAGCAAGGGGGAAACAGAATATGCCATCATTTAACTAAAAAAAGTCAACCAACTTTCTTTTCAGGAAGGTTAACGAAAACATAATTGATAAATTAAAAAATCATTTATCTAAACATGCATCTTGGGGTTCTTACCTATAATCATAAGTTTATAAATAATAAAAAAAACGTAAATTTACAGTTGTTTAAAAAAAGTAAGATATAAATTTAGTTGAGTGACTTGTTAAGTTAATAAGGCCTCAAGGACTTAAAATTACTTACCGTGTCTCCTGTTACACTGGTCACGGAGACAGACTTGGCCCGATATTCTGTGGTCTCCGACACCACATAGCCACCGCCTCGTTTCTTCTCCTGGGTCTTCTTCAGTTGTCCATATGCATGGGCATAGTAGTTTATACTGGCAGTGCCTGGTCCTCCGGTCCCCTCATGTCCTGGGAGCCTTATGTGGTCTGGTAGCTGGCCCGACAAAAGCAATTTCTCCAGGGCTTTATGCTGCTGAATCTCCTTGAAGGACCGATATATCATCTCAAATTCTTCATGCTGCAAGAGACAGTAGGATCTGACAGTCAATTTCTTTGTACATAACTCCTTACATTGTTACATCTCACAGCAATACGATGATAGGTATCAAAGATGACAACACAGAACGACATCATTATCATTGAATCATAAAACATAAATGATGTCACATTGGTGAAACAGCTACTCATTTGTTACAGACTCGGACAGGGAATTTCCCTTTCGATGACAGTAGATCTAGAGCACTGGATAGTAGCACTGTATACCAGGAAATTTTCGCCCAGTCAAACTTTTACCCTTCGTCCATGAAATCAATGTTCGCCCAGTGTTAATTTCGCCCTTCACATTCAGTTACTATGTTATCATGCCCTTCACATTTAGTTACTATGTTATCATGCCCTTCACATTCAGTTACTATGTTATCATGCCCTTCACATTCAGTTACTATGTTATCATGCCCTTCACATTCAGTTACTATGTTATCAT
>JAUMHH010169405.1:0-16409 GCA_032359455.1 Chlamys rubida | reverse complement strand
CGTATAAAAAACTTGGGCTTGTGTCAAATCGCCAAATTAAAAATCGCCAAATTTTAACTTTCATTTTTTTGGTCAAAGCGCCAAATATTATGCCCCCCAAATTTCCCGCTATACGGTATATGGATTTGCATACACTGTGATGAAATGACGAATTCAATCAATCGTTGTTATTCACACAACGAACACTTAAATAAATACAAAATAAATGGATACTGTAGTTAAATCAAAGAGACTATATTTAGATGTTGAAACATATCACATGACTATTTTTATTTAGGGTTATTATTATTCTGTGTAAGATATTGTGGTTATGGTTGAGGAAATCTTTAACCATAAATAAAATTCGCTACTCCAAATCGCCGACAAAGATTTGGAAAGGAAGCATTTTATTTTAACATTACACGACTATTCATTATTCCACTTTTAACACTCGATTTTCTGCTTAGTAAATTTACGACATTTAACGCCTTCATAGACACTAGTTTAAGTAGTGGAGATCGAAGGAGCTTCACCCTGTATTTTCCTCAACACGCGGTCAAAGGTTATACAGTAGGATACAATATTCGTTAAAAGTTGAATGTCATAATTTCTTTTGCAGGGTAACTACTTATGTAAACTTTGTGTGAAATGTTAACACTGTGTTTTTATTGAAACGCTGACATTCAACTGAATCGTTACTCTTCTACGGAACGGTATATCCCATCCTCGCTACTCCAGGGGTTACGTTCACGTTCGCTCTCTGCACCCCTGGAATATTTCATAGCAAAATTGAAGGCTCAGTTTGCGCCACCTTGTTGATAAGACAAGACAGGATTTGAATCTTTGCTGTACATCAAAACAATCTCGTGGTCGCGTAATGGTAAAAAGTGGCTAGTCGAGTGTCGCTACTTTGTAATCTTCAAAGGACAGGTATCAGCCTAGCGATTGGTCAGGTTTTTTCACCTGAGACCAAATCAAACAGTTATTTTCTTAACTTCAATTTTGCTATGACATATTCCAGGGATGCAAAGAGTGAAAGTGAGCGTAAACCATGTAGTATCGAGGATGGGTATATCCTGACAACGAAATAACATACATAAAAAAAATTCAGACGGGGCTCTCCAGAAGCCGATTTCATCGCGCACGCCTTCTCATTAAGTGGTGCATTGTCGTATACTGGATAGAAAAAAATATAAGGAATATATTGTTAAGCAGCGATTGCGAGGGGAGATATCGTTCTGTGGACTTGCATTTGCGGTATATCAATTTTTGTGATAGATGACACTCGATTTCAGGTTTGATGTAGCGTTGATATGCCGTGGTAAGTCCACAAAGTTGATGACAGGGATCATAAAAACCTGAAGATGGAGATGAGATGACGACGAACCTGGGAATTGTGCTTTCTGGTGGAAAGCCGCGTAGATATTGTCCTTTAGTTTAAACGTATCTTATTCAATAACCAAGCGAAAAGAACGAGTAGAGAAGTAAAATCAGGAAAGTGCTGCAAAGGGGACAACAGGTGCAAAACACGCCCATCAATATCCAGACACGTTAGGAGCTCGCACGTACAACAGTCATACACTTAACACACTACGTTGCAGGGATGATGTATCATTATTATTTACATGCTTAACTGCCCATCAATACAGGAGAGGTCACTGGGGTCAATGAATGGTCAACAAAAACAAATGAGGAATAACCATGATTACCTCTGACTTTACAAAAATATAATCTTATTTCATATTAAACATATCGAACAGTAGTCTTACCAGTGGAGCTCACACGTGCTAGACGCTAGCGACAGAGGACACAGGAAAAAAATATCCACGAGTCATTTATGTTAAACCATACTTAATATCGTATTCCAAGTCATGTATTACAGGAAGGACATAGGTCATGCGGTGTTCGTCAACGGTTTACGGTAGAACATTTAGTAGGGAACATCTTGTGAATTTTTTTCAACGTGGTATTTAGTTACTGAAAAGAGTAACTACGTTTGACACGATATACTGCTGCATAGAGTACTATCATTTCTAGTGTGCTTGCCTTCACGGAAAACTTTTCAATAAAGTATTACTTTGTAATATCTACATAGCACATGAACGTGTCAGTTTAAACCTATACTTTCCAGGTTTTCGTTAAGAATAATGTCACTGATTGCATCGAACACAAACTGAATGTTATTAGTATCAGTCGCACATGTGAAGTGACAGTAAATTTCCTTGTTCTCGCGTCTGTTGGTGCTCACAAACTGAAACTGAATGTATGGTCCTGTCTCTTCGTAGGTGTTCTGACCTAAAATGAAACAAAAAAATGCTTACCATCTCCTTTTTACGTGTTCAGCTGTCTTTATTACTAATTGTGTTTGGCGTTTACATCCGCTGTATATAATTTTGCTGACTTTTGTGTAACACTTCTTTGATTATTATCTTGGTATTGTATTTATAACTTGAATACATTTCGTGGTTGGCACAAATTTCAAATATTTCCATTATTAGGAAATTATTTAACAAATCGACGTCATTGTTCAATTCACAAAGTGACGTAATACTTTTGTTTAGACTATCTTTTCAATACACCAATGATAAAACTATACTAAAACATGAATGCATGTTACACTATTGTAATAAATATAAAACAATACAATACCTTCATAATCGGAGAAACAAACTGTGAGTGGTGATCGAGTTATCTTCTCCTTGAACAAGTCCGTCTTGTTCAGGAAAAGGATCATGGAGGTCTTCACGAACCACGTGTTGTTGCAGATGGAATCAAACAGTCGTAAACTCTCACCCATTCGGTTCTGAAACCATTTACAAATAAATTAAACAATTATACAGCTTATTGACAAAGTCGTATTTTATAATTAATTGATGCAGTTATTATTACTCTTCCTCTTCCATATTGCAAAATTAAGATTTGTATGTTTGGGATTTAACGTCCTGACAACAGCCTGTCATATGAAGTAGGCTGCCCAGGGAGACACTAGACAGGAAGGATAGGAAACGAAAAAGAAAATACCAAGTGTTGCAATAGTTGAAGCAGATCAATTTTTGTTTCTCCCGTGTCCCCTGTGTCAAAAGCACAGAAGAAAACCCCCGATTCCGTAGGGGGGCAAATAAGACGCCTCCCACGATCATACAGTCGGATACACCATGCTTGTTTTTTCCTCGAACTTGCCCTGGTTTGCAGATTTAAGAGGTTATTTGAATTGTCGTTTGTAGCAAAATGGTGAAACGGTTCAACACAATGGTGACGGGATGGCACAATGGTAAAATGTTGATATCGCATGGAAATTAGCGATTTATTTATTCTGTGTGTGTTTGTATTTGTTACGCCCCTTATGAAATTCAAGTAATTTAGGGCCAAACAACACTATAAAAGCACAAAGAAAAACATCGAACTAAAACTAAATACGTTAAAAGGGGTAAAAATCCAAAACATGCATCAATGGAAAATAAATTGGTTTTAAAATTCAGCATACCCTATTGTAAGTATCAAGTAAGTTTAAATGATCCTATAACAATGGCACAGAAACTGTAAAAATTCAATGTTGATTCCCTATAAAATTAAAATTTCACATTGTTTGAAATCACCGGTTAGGGATAGTGAAAGTTAAAACGGCGATAGTGTTAGATTTGGATATTTCCCCCGTTTAATAACCGTTTAGATGCCTTACCACGTCTTCGTCCTCAATTAAGGTCAAATCATATTCACTCATAGCAACAATAAACAGAATTGACGTCACGTCCTGAAAACAATGGATCCACTTCTTCCTCTCTGTTCGTTGCCCTCCAACGTCGATCATTCTATAAATATAATATTAAAGTCTGATATAATTTAGTAAGATATCTTGAACTAGCGATTTACTGTCACTTTTTTTCACGTTTCATAAAATTAACACAGGTATAACGTTATATCTTGTAAATTTCGATAAAGCATTTTCATGCATGTTTATAAATAAAACATTGACATGGTAGTACAAATGTTATAAATAGAAGTGTCGGCTTTCATTCCTATATACAAATACATGATTTCGACAGCTACATTCTATAATGATACCTAGTATGCTGTGATAGTTCTAAAAATAGACATTTTGTTGTAGGGGAAATCGTATGGATGGTAAGCTTGAACAATGAAGAAATAGCGCTGGTAAAGCTGACAATACTTACTTAAAATGCGCGCTTTTAAACAGGAACTTGGACTCGACTATCCCTGTTGTTTTCACTCGTGTCCGTAACACGTCCTGGGCGCTCGGTATATATCCGGGCTTTGATATCCTTTCCAATGCATTCAGGTAACTGGTGAGTAAACATGGACATCACATTTAATTATACACACAACCGATGTTTCCATGTTGATACGGTTATACAGATGGCTTACTGTGATGTTGTATGTTTATGATATATACACAGACAGTATAAAGTTGGGGTGTGTTATAAAATGGTATAACTCGAATTCATTCTGACACAGTTTACATTAAATATCATGCAGCTTAAATATAAATGATCTGTTGGCGCCTGAAGCTGTACGTTTGAAACGCCGTACAGACTTTTATCTTAGGCACATTTATCTTTATAATAAATTCTACAGTTTTTCCGAACACTGAAGACACGAATATTTCATTCTTTTGATCTACAGTAAAATTCTCCTTTCTTTGGCTTTCTGCATTTTTAAACTAACTTTTTAAGGTGCTTCCTCTCTTCGTATGTCTAGTGATTATAGTTGTATTATTGTATGTGATCACTTTTGGTTTGGTTTAATTTTGTTTAATGTCCTATTAACAGGTAAGGTTATTTAAGGACGTGCCTCCATGTATGTTGTGTATGCATGCATGTGTGTATGTGTGTCTGTGTGTCTGTGTGTCTGTGTGTATGTGTGTATGTGTATGTGTGTCTGTGTGTATGTGTGTATCTGTGTCTGTGTGTCTGTGTGTATGTGTGTCTGTGTGTATGTGTGTCTGTGTGTATGTGTGTATGTGTGCCGGAGGTAGGGTATGTTGTTGTATTTGCCTCCTTGTGGTAGCGTGGATCTGATGCCGACTTTATAGTGCTCTCTCACTGAAATACTGAAAGCCGAAGACACCCATCGCAGCATTCCGTCCGGTCACATTATACCGACAACGGGTGAACCAGTTGTTGCCATTTCCCTAATTTCTGAACGCTAAGCAAGGAATAACAATTACCATTTTTACTAACTCTTGTGTGTACCGGCCCGGGGACAGAGCCCCTTGCCTTTCACACCTGGGCGAACGTTCAAAATTAAAGCCAAAAGTGAGGTATTGCCAAGCAAGGCACAAGAGAATAAAAAGTAGTTTTAAGTAAAGAGAAATATAAAGATCACAACTGTTGCAATGGGTGCAGCAGATTTATGTTGGTCGCTTTTGTGTCTCCGAGTAAAGGGCACAAAAGCAAATCCCAAGTTCTGCAGGGGGTTCCCACACAAGTCGCTTCTAACGATACACAGCAGGCATACTGTATTCTTTTCTTGATTTCATGCAGGGGTGTTTGTACTGTATTGAGTGGTTTGTGCTTTTTTATATGATGAGGTTGTGGTATTATATGTGATGAGGTTTTGTTATAATATTGAGTAGGTGGAGGAAGTTTTATAAGACGAGGTTGCTTTTTTGTATGTGAAGATTTTAGTATTGTAGTGGGTGGTTTGTGGGTTTTTTAAGACGAGGTTTTAGTTTTATATGAGGCGGGGTTCCAGAACTTTGCACCTTAGCCGTTGCAGATGGTTTGACAATAAATTATCATCATTGATATTGGATTCGGCTAAGCCCACCAACACAACATAGGTTATTAGGGACAATAAAAGTAAATAAAACATGTTTAAGGGAATGGCATTAAAAGGTTAAAGACAAACGTCAACTTGGAAACCAGTGACTATGGTTAATAATACAGACCAACATTGTTTAGGTAGAATAGAATTGTTGAGATATTCACCGTTTCGAGAAGAGATTTGAGATTTGCTAAATTATTATAAAACAAATTTCTCATGTTGGCTGAATGTCAATGCAATGTAATTACAAGTGTTTTTACTGTAAACGGTTCGTGATACAAAATGTAAGGTGTGCAAAATGTTTAAACTAGCGAAATCGGAAAAAACTTCGTAGTTATATAACAAGTCGCCCTTGGCCGATTTTATACTATGGTAAATGATAACACATCAATTTAAAAACAAAAAAATAACAACAAACTAAATGCCATTCAGAGTATCTTCTGTTGAAGTAGTAAACAAACTGTTCTGGTGTGACTCACTATTCTGCAGAATCGTTGAGTTGGTATTCCCGGGAACGACTGACACAGGTCTGTACTCCCCCGTCACCCCATAACCGTTGCAGGATAGCCGCTACAGGACTCAGGCCTCCATCCATGTTATACTCAAATAAATGGCGCGCATCCTCCTGGTTAAAATAATATACAATAACGGTAACATTCAGTAAGGACAAAATCAGATATAACAATTTCAAGATTTGTTTTATGATTAGTTGAAATGAAGAAATACGTACCTTTAATATACAGCGAATACAATTCAAATAACATTTTGAATAATGATCATCGTGAAGATAACACAAATAAAAGGGTAACTGTCTTGTTATTAAAACAAATTGTTTCTTTTCTGCATTCAAAAGAATGTAGAAGACTGTGTAATAAAAACAATAGTTTCCGCAAGGGAGAGGGCTTGTAGAGGCATTACGCCTGTTGCCCAATTCCTTTTGAATTTGTATAAGATGCAATATTCAATAAAATCGTATCTTTCCAGAAGGGAAGATTGCGTACGTCTCCCCATTACTTTCTATATTCTGCCTATATCACACTACCAATGCCCCCAGCCCACTCCCATGTTTTATTTTTCAAACATTGAGAGATCACTGTAGATGCCGATTTTCCTACTCAGGTAAAATGGAGGTCTTGTCTCACCTCACGAGTGATTATAATGCTACAGTAGGAACTAGGAATGTTGTTTCTATATCTGATGATAACTATCACAATACAGTATTAAATACCCGACTAGGTAGTTATACTGACAGCGTATTCAGGATCCTGAAAGTCTATCTTCAGATTTCCCATAGCTCTGATAATGGTGGTCATGGACTGGTAAATGTTGCTATACACCACTGGCCGGTATTCCTCACACTCCGCTTCTGTATATCCTCGGTCATGGATGATTCTGTTAATGGTAACATTCCAAGAAAATGATCAGCAAAAACAAAAACAAGGAAAAAGACTAACGTAGATCACTTAAACGAAGGTGATTAACTTCATTCATAACCTATTAGGCTTTCTCGACAACTTTGTTTTGTTGTGTAGTTTGGCTTTTGGCTATTGGTAGTAACGTTGTCGTTGTTGATTCTTATTGTGGTAACAGAACAAAAAGAAACTAAGATCACTTAAAACAACGGTGATCAACTTAAATCATTGGGCATTCTCGACGTAAAAGCAACATTTTTAACCTTGGAATGATTATTATAACTTGTTTACATATTGGTTATTGTACATTTGTACGTCACGATATGTTTACTATGTCAACACAGAAACAATGTATACGCACATTATATACAAAAGAATTCGAGTGATCGGGAAAAGACCGATGCATTTATGAACATTTCGTTAACATTGGAAACGAAATAAAAAAAACACACATAAACACAGGCTGCAAAATATCTAAATCGACCTCTCTGTCCTCTTTGATTGGAAAAATTATACATTACATGAACGCTAAGTGGACACTTACTTCATTTGTTTTAAAATTGTACTCTTCCCAGACTCCCCAGCACCTGGAATGGAAATGAAAGAAGTTTGATGACGATGTATTGAAGACAATAGATATTATTGTAAAGTGATCAAAATCATCTTAATTTCGTTTCCATATCATTTAAGACTTGTTAAACTCATGCTGATGTTTTATTTATTTGTCGATAAAGCCTCACTTAAATAAAAGCGTTAACAGTAGTTATGATAATTTGGATTTCTAACTTTTTGGCCCCAATCATCACAGATGAGTCCTAGAAGGACAAAATAGCCGTATGGAGCAGTGTAATTTCTTGTTGATATACTGTACTTAGCACCAAATTGAAAAGGTGCTGTCACCTGTTTGTGTGTAATAATCATCTTTGATATCTCTCATAGTTTCAAACAAGATTTGACACTCTGTATAATTGCCAATCAGCAGTTACAAAGCCAAAATTATGAAAATTGGTAAATAATAGGTGAATAAGGAAAGTAAACGAAGTTTGCTTACAAAAGTGAATGAAATCAAACGTTAAATATAAAATCTTTCAGTTTTCCAAGAAGAACAGGGCCCAACTAGAGAACGTCACTTAACTACAGGACCAAACTAGAGAACGTCACTTAACAACAAGGCCCACCTGGAGAACGTCATTTAACAACAGGGCCCAACTAGAGAATGCAACTTTACTACAGGGCCCAACTAGAGAACGCCACTTTACAACAGGGCCCACCTAGAGAACGTCACTTAAAAACAGGATCCCACTAAAGAATGCCATTTAACTACAGGGCCAAACTAGAGAAAGTCATTTAACAACAGGGCCAAACTAGAGAACGTCACTTAAATACAGGGCCAAACTAAAGAACGTCACTTAACAACAGGGCCCACCTGGAGAACGCCAATTAACAACAGGGCCCAACTAAAGAACGTCACTTATCTACAGGGCCCCACAAGAAAACGTCACTTAACTACAGGGCCCAACTAGAGAATGTCACTTCACTACAGTGCCCAACGAAAGAACGTCACTTATCTACAGGGCCATACTAGAGAACGCCACTTTACAACAGGGCCCACATAGAGAACGTCACTTAACAACAGGACCCAACTAAAGAACGCCACTTAACAACATGAATACACTAGATAACGTCCCTTAACAACAGGACCCACCTGGAGAATGTCACTTAACAACAGGGCCCAACTAGAGAACGTCAATTATCTACAGGGCCCCACTAGAGAACGTCATTTAACTACAGGGTCCAACTAGAGAATGTCACTTATCTACAGGGCCCCACAAGAAAACGTCACTTAACTACAGGGCCCAACTAGAGATTACTTAACTACAGGGCCCAACTAGAGAACGCCACTTTACTACAGGGCCCAACTAGAGAACGTCACCTAACTACAGAACCACACTTTAGGGCCCTGCTTAACTTAGCTCACTAAAACTCAATACAGAGCCCTGCTAAACTACCCACAATACACCACTACCTAGCTACATAACTCACTTAAGCTCACTTCACTGATACTCACTCAGATGATTTTCTTATTTCCCAAACATGGAGGGGAACATCTGTTGCCAAAGGGTTTCATTGGCGAGTCAAGAGACATAGCTTGTATCCTATCCCTTCTTGTTATATTTGAAAATGAAATCCATGATTCTATTATACCATGACACACATTTTCAATGTAACTTCAGATGATTAAAGGTGATAATTTGTTAATTGCTTATTTAATATATAAAGAAAAGTCACAAGGAATGTTTAATAAAATAAAAATTCCAGTTATTTGAAATTAGCAATGGATGAGGTAGAGCAACAACTTGTATCGTTACTACATCACATCAGTCCAGTAAGTGTTACCTCCCTTCAGCCTCATTGGCGTGTCGTGCTAACAAGATTATTGAATAAACAAAAATACATACATACATGATTTAATTACTTCAAAAGCACGAACTTTATAGTTATCATATACTACATGAATATATTTATTTATCAATAGTATTTATACGATAGTTACGTGACACGTAACATTCTTCCTATTTATGTTTATTGTTGCCGTTTATATAAGAATTAACTCCTTTTAATACCTTCATTCATTAGGTACAAATTACCATAAAACTGACAACATAAAACAATATTACCAGACAATATCGTCATGGGTTTCATGTTTGTAAATACTGAACACAGCTGTAATAAAAGTCTTTATGGTAAATTGTATTCGCATGTGTTAATTTAAACACACATTACATGGCTTGTTTCCTGTTGTAAAGGAGGGGGACGGTTGTATCACTTTCAACATTACATATGCTACAATCGTACACACCCGTTCCTCGTTATAGAGTCGTACAATACACAGTCAGTTTCACATGTGCATTAACTCGGCTTTAGGCGTAAGTATATCATTTCCTTAATACCAAAGAGGTTTTACTAGTTTCATAATGATACGGAGACTTCTGCGCGAGCACGTAGATATCACGATAGCAACATGCATACTTCACATACTTAAAGGGTTAACATGGGAATTGGGGGAAATTACCACCATTACAAACAACCCATGACATGATGCTAAACATTTTTTCATGAGATGATGATAAACAAAAAAATAAATAACTAAGGTCGACCAAAGAATAGTTCTAAGCCGACCATGTTGTTAAAAGCAGGTGTCCGGTATAGGGGATACTCTCAATTTGATGTAACTCAACAGGTGCCTGGCATCATACTGTTTTTGAGACAAATATGGCCATATCAAACAATAAAAAAACATTAGTGTTATGCACAATTAAAATAAAATCATTGCAATCGCATATTCTAAAGGGCATACCACATGTACAAATCATTGTAAAACACAAACTGGTATGGGAATGGACAGGTTTAATTATAACACAGTAATAAACTAGAAAAGTAAATATAGCATGTGTAGGAAAGTAAGCGTTACTTAAGTATAGGTTACAAACTTGTGTGGGAAATACAGGATTTATAAAACGTAACAAACTAGCATGTGGAGGGTTCTATTTATAATTACAAGTAATGAGAGGAAGAAAGTATTATTAAAACATAACAAACTGCTGTGGGGAAAAAATGTGTAAAAAAAAGTAGCAGGAAAAGATGGGTCAATATAGCGCAAGAACTGTGTGTGAAAGGTAGATTCAGTTTAGCGTAACAACAGTAAAAGGGAAGGAATGTTCAATGAAGCGTAGCAACAGGTGTGGGAATGAAAGGTTCAGTGTAACGGAACAACAGGTTAGGGAATGGAAGGTTCAGTGTAACGGAACAACAGGTTAGGGAATGGAATGTTTAGTGTAACGTAATATCAGTTGTGGGAAAGGAAGGTTCAGTGTAACGGAACAACAGGTTAAGGAATGGAAGGTTTAATGTAACGTAATATCAGTTGTGGGAAAGGAAGATTCAATGTAACGGAACAACAGGTTTGGGAATGGAAGGTTCAATGTAACGGAACAACAGGTTAGGGAATGGAAGGTTTAATGTAACGTAATATCAGTTGTGGGAAAGGAAGATTCAATGTAACAGAACAACAGGTTTGGGAATGGAAGGTTTAATGTAAGGTAACAACATGTTTGGGAAAGGAAGGTTCAATGTAACGTAACAACAGTAATTCCAATGTAAGGTTACAACTGGTGTGGGAAACGAAGGTTCAAATGTAACGTAAAAACAGGTTTGGGAAACGAAGGTGTAATGTAACGTTACAACAGGTGTGGGAAAGAAAGGTTCAATGTTAGGGGAACTACATGTATGGGAAAGGAAGGTTCAATATAACATAACAACAGTTTTTGGAAAGGTTTCTAATTAATGTAACAACAGGTGTGGGAAAGGAAGGTTTAATGTAACGCCACAACACGTGTGGGAAAGGAAGGTTCAATATAACGTAGCAACAGGTGTGGGAAAGGAAGGTTCAATGTAACGTGACACTGTAATAGGAAAGGAAGTTTCAATGTGAGGTAACTACAGGTGTGGGAAAGGTTTTTAATATTATGTTACAACAGGTATGGAAAAGGAAGAAGCAAGTGAACGGAACCAGTAATTTGGAAAGGGAGGGTCAGTTTACATGTGCCATAACTAGCACGGGAGAGGAAGGGTTAGCATAACGTAATAACAAGCACGGGAGAGGAAGGGTTAGCATAACGTAATAACAAACATCAGAAAGGAAGGGCTAGTACATGAGAAAGGAAGGGCTAGTATAACGTAATAACAAACATGAGAAAGGAAGGGCTAGTATAACGTAATAACAAACATGAGAAAGGAAGGGCAAGTATAACGTAATAACGAACATGAGAAAGGAAGGGCTAGTATAACGTAATAACAAACATGAGAAAGGAAGGGCTAGTATAACATAATAACAAACATGAGAAAGGAAGGGCTAGTATAACGTAATAACAAACATGAAAAAGGAAGGGCTAGTAAAACGTAATAACAAACATGAAAAAGGAAGGGCTAGTATAACGTAATAACGAACATGAGAACGGAAGGGCTAGTATAACGTAATAACAAACATGAGAAAGGAAGGGCATGTATAACGTAATAACAAACATGGGAAAGGAAGGGATGACTTGGGGATAGATGACTAAAGTAGGGAATGAATGTCGCTGTATAAACTTAACACTAGTATGTAGCTTGTATATACTGCATGCTGTATTATTTCCTTGTGGGTAAAGTGCCTCGCTGTATAACAAGGCCGGAAGTCCGCCTCATAATGTGTATTTAGGTGTAGGTTTTCCAGCTAGACAAGTAAGTATATAATGTATCAGGCGATTTTCACACAGTGTTACATTATAGTGTGCATTATTGTTTCTATATACTATAGCACCTCAGATATAGGACAAAGATAAAAACATGAATTGGACCTATTAGCTAACCATCTCCCAATGTAAAATATAACCACTGAGAGGGGTGGTCATCACTCAGTACCACACCCCTTATACTGTGTTGGATAGTAGGAGGGGCGTGGAGAGCAGAGGGGTGTCATCGGTCCGAATATTATCACATTCTGCCATTGTCCAGAAGTGTCCTATTGTATTTGAGGAGAAGGTAGCAGTTGTACGTGAAAATACAGCTGTGTATGGAAAATAAGATGATAAAATTGATTTTTAACGCTGTATGTTCTCTTGTATTAAATGTCTATCAATTCGGTTACATCCATTCTAAGCGACCTCAAAATGATACGTTTATATATATTGTGTACATTGAAATTATAAAGATATAAAGTTATCAATGTGCTATTTGTAAACGGATTGACCTTCATTTTGACGGCGTAAACGTGCTTTCAACGTAAACACAGAAGTGGACTAGGAAGGTTCAATGTAACGTCACAACAGGTGTGGGAAACGAAGGTTCAATATAACGTCACAACAGGTGTGGGAAACGAAAGTTAAATATAACGTCACAACAGGTATTGGAAACGAAGGTTAAATATAACGTCACAACAGGTGTGGGAAACGAAGGTTCAATGGAACGTCACAGCAGGTGTGGGAAAGGAAGGTTCAATGGAACGTCACAACAGGTGTGGGAAAGAAAGGTTCAATGTAACGTCACAACAGGTGTGGGAAACAAAGGTTCAATGTAATGTCACAACAGGTGTGGGAAAGGAAGGTTCAATGTAACGTTACAACAGGTGTGGGAAAGGAATGTTCAATATAACGTTACAACAGGTGTAGGAAACGAAGGTTTAATGTAACGTTACAACAGGTGTAGGAAAGGAAGTTTCAATGTAACGTTACAACAGGTGTGGGACAGGAGGGTTCAATGTAGTGGAACAACAGTTGTGGGAAAGGAGGGTTCAATGTAGCGGAACAACAGGTGTGGGAAAGGAAGGTTCAATATAACGTTACAACATGTGTGGGAAAGGAGGGTTTAATGTAACGTTACAACAGGTGTGGGAAAGGAAGGTTCAATATAACGTTACAACAGGTGTGGGAAAGGAGGGTTTAATGTAACGTTACAACAGGTGTGGGAAAGGAGGGTTCAATGTAGCGGAACAACAGGTGTGGGAAAGTAAATTCAATGTAACGTAACAACAGGTGTAGGAAAGGAGGTTCAATGTAAAGTAATGTAATGTGGCCAAATTTCATTTGAGGAATAAAAGTGTAGTGATATTTAGCTGTAAAACCCAGGATCTGATCATGACGTAACCCTCTATCGTAATTATGAATGACATCCGGATGATATTTGCGGTGCTTTGGTTTAGATGGTACGAGACACATCCTGATTTGTTTTGAATTAATATTAGTCATCGATCCCGGGCGTTCACCATTATAATAGTCTATGTGTGTGGTGTGTGTATTTGTGGTTTGTTCATGTCTACAAAAGATGCATTTTCATTGCATGAGGAAAAAATAACATTCGTTCAAAAATGAGCACCAGGATTTCAAGTCATGGAATGTTGACGTAGTGCTGCCATACTTCGATTGATAAACTCACTTATCACAAGTGAAGCTGGTTAATAAAATAAACTTAACACTCGAATCGGGGACCTTGTTATGATTTACGACACTCAATGAAGAGTCCGTTCTGTAATACAGGAGATCATGACTTGTGGTATTTAGTCAACCACGTATGCATATATAGGAGTATCACGTTATTAAGCTATCAAGAACATGACATGTTGATAGACGCCACCTGTCAAATTTACCTATAAGCTATCCTTCGAAGTCGTCCGTCACATTTACCTTAACCCTCGCTCCAGACGTACTCCGTCACTGTAACCTTTAAACGACCCCGAGTAAATTTTTAATCTCAATTTTTTTGTATACAAGATCCACAATGTATGAATGTCTTTCGTTTCAGAAATGATAAATCACAGCTATAGCTCTCCCGAATTTTTTTTTTGCAGTGCACAGTAACAGTTTGTGGCAGAGGTATTCCGTCTTTTCGTTTTGCAGAGTTATCTTCTCTTGTGAGCAGGTATTGCTTGTTACGTCATTGGTTTATGAGAGTTACGTCATCAATTTTTGAGAAAACGACGTAATTTTCTCACACAAACCAATGACGTAACAATGAATACCTGCTCACAAGAGAAGATAACTCTGCAATACGCAAAGACGGAATTGGGATCAGTTAATGACCATGTTAACCCAACTACACTTAACTGTAAAAATCCTATATGGTTCATTAAAAAGGTATTATTTTACCTCTATTACGATCTGTTACATGGCAGGTTACACGTTTGGTACATTAAGTTGACTAAACACATGACTGCGTTAATCATAGTTTAATACTCTTTCGTCGAATATCACAGTTTACTGCTCCATGGTTAACTGTTACAGTTAATATTACTCCACAATGGTTCACTGTTACAGTTGAATTTACTCCACAATGGTTCACAGTTAAAACTTATATAACTGCTCTATGGTTTTCTGTTAATGCTTTTCTTTCAGTTCTTTGGTTCACTAATACAATTTTTGTTACTGCTCTTTGGTTCACAGTTACAGTTTATTTTACTCCTTTATGGTTTAGTTTTACAATTCAAATTAATATTATATATTACTCCACAATGGCTCACTGTTAGTTTATATCACTCCTCTATGGTTCACTGTTACAGTTTTATGCATGTACCCCTCTATGGTTCACGGTTACAATTCATATAACTAACCAATTGTTCACTGTTACAGTTCGTATGATTTCTCTATGATTCAATGTAACTGTTTTTATTACTCCTCTATGGTTTACGGTTAAAATTTGTGTTACCCTTTTATGGTTGAGTGTTACAGTTTATGTGACCCCTCCATGGTTCACTGTTACAGTTTATCTTATTGCTCTATCATTCACTAACAATTCGTATTACTCCCCCGTAGTTCTCTGTTACAGTTGATATTTCTCCTTTATGTTTCACTGTTGCAGTTTATATCAGCCCTATATGGTTCACTGTTACAGTTTATATTAGCCCTATAGGGTTCACTGTTGCAGTTTATGGGACCCCACTATGGTTCACTGTTACAGTTTATATCAGCCTTATATGGTTCACTGTTGCAGTTTATATCAGCCCTATGTGGTTCACTGTTGCAGTTTATATCAGCCCTATATGTTTCACTGTTGCAGTTTATGGGACCCCTATATGGTTCACTGTTACAGTTTATATTAGCCTTATATGTCTCACTGTTACAGTTTATGGGACCCCTCTATGGTTCATTGTTATAGTTTATGGGACCTCTCTATGGTTCACTGTTACAGTTTAAGGGACCCCTCTATGGTTCACTGTTACAGTTTAAGGGACCCCTCTATGGTTCACTGTCACAGTTTATGGGACCTCTCTATGGTTCACTGTTACAGTTTATATTAACCCTATGTGGTTCACTGTTACAGTTTATATTAACCCTATGTGGTTCACTGTTACAGTTTATGGGACCCCTATATGGTTCACTGTTACAGTTTATGGGACCTCTCTATGGTTCACTGTTACAGTTTATGGGACCTCTCTATGGTTCACTGTTACAGTTTATGGGACCTCTCTATGGTACACTGTTACAGTTTATATTAACCCTCTATGGTTCATTGTTACAGATTATATTAGCCTTATATGGTTCACTGTTACAGTTTATATTAGCTCTATATGATTCACTGTTACAGTTTATGGGACCCTACTATGGTTCACTATTATAGTTTATGGGACCCTCTATGGTTCACTGTTACAGTTTATATTACTCCTCTATGGTTCACTGTTACAGTTTATATTACTCCTCTATGGTT
>JAUMHH010169383.1:0-16416 GCA_032359455.1 Chlamys rubida | reverse complement strand
TAGTATTTATTCTTTTAATCAAATATTCCTGTAAGTCAAGTATCCTTTGTAAATCAACTATTCCTGTAAGTCAAGTATCCTTTGTAAATCAAATATTCCTGTAAGTCAAGCCTTTGTAAATCAAATATTCCTGTATATGATTATGTAAAACAAGTACAATATTCCTGTAAACTAGATATTGTATTCTTGGAATTTTTCACTGCATTTCTCCATTTTTGAATTTTATCATTTCAGCAAATATAAGTAAAGAACATAATATGTATAGTTATGAGAGATGAAGGGGCACAATCAAAACAATTGGTAAATAGGGACTTTAATGGAGAAGGGTGAAAATTTGACTGGACAAAACTTTCCTGGTATACAGTATTTTAATAAATCAAGTATTCCTGTAAATCAAGTTCCTGTAAATCAACTATTTGCTGTAATGCATGAATGTGTAAATCAAGTAGGTCTTTAAAAAAAGTACTCCTGTAAATCAGAGGATTGCCAGTTCTAATATGTATATATGGTTTGTTTATGTCCTCAGTCGTACAACTCTCAGGAGACGAACATCGGCGAGTTGAAGGACAAACTGATGGAGCAGGAGGGCCTCATAGAGCAGCTGGAACAGGAGATGGCTGAGATCAAGTCCGCCCGTGAACGAGAGAAGGACAGACAAGGTCACGAGGTACGTCAAATGTAACCTAGTGGCTCGTTTAGACTTTAATTCATCAGTGAAGCAAGAACGTCGCTTTCAAGTGATACGTAATGTAATTTATGAATACTGAAGAGTTATCCTTATTGTTCCGGGCTTCTTTAAACCAGAACATCCACAATCTGGAGTATTGCAATAGAACATAGCGTTTAAACTACTCTTGCACTATATAATCATATTGATAAACTTTTTACCAATTTTAATTAACATTTATTTGACAGCTTTTGATAAGTGTGAAGTCTTTCGAGTTTCTTTGTGGCGCTTTAGACCCAAAATGGTCTCCTTGTGTCAGGGGGCCAAGCCCGAACAAACAGACACATGAGAACATATTTCCTCAAAAACAATGCATGGAGTGCTGGGAGTTGAAGCCGGCTCAGTGGGGTTAAAGTTCTCAAGACTGAATGGCTGACTCTATGACTGAAAGTTTTGGATTCCTCAATATTAAAATAGAATTATTTTATTTTAGTCTTTAACATAGTTATTTGATTCTCTGTTTAACAGGTGGAAAGTTTACGGTCCATGGTGCAGACCAGGGACATGAATAAGGGGGAACTCCAGGAGAAACTCCTTACGGTAGGCCCTACAGGGGGGAGATAAATTCAAGTTAACTCCTTCATCAATCATCATCTGTTTGTATTCAGAAAACAAATTCCAAAGAAGTGTTCATGATAACCCGATGTAGAAAATCAATTGTAAATATATAAGAAATATAAATAACAATTGTTAATTTGGACTTTTTGAGTAAAATTTACTTGCAATATACAAACCATATGCATCGTTGTGTTTGAAAATTGATTTTTTCACTGAATGCATATGTGTGTGTGTAAAAATTCCCTCAGTTCATGTTTTTTTTTTTTTTCTGTTTAGCTGATTATCCATTGTAGTTTGGTACATTGCATTTATATCTATACTAGCCTAGAATACAGTCCATTGCTAATCCAGTCAAACCTGCAAAAGAGACCACCTCTATAAAGTGACCACCTGTGTTAAGAGACCAATGTTAAAATCCAGCATTTTAGCTATTTTTACATCATACCATTTTTAAAACTCTTCATTGTAGTTATTTTCAGACCACCTGTGTTAAGAGACCAGTTTTATAACTCCCCATTGTAGTTATTGTTAGACCACCTTTGTTAAGAGACCAATTTTATAACTCCCCATAGTTATTGTCAGACCACCTGTGTTAAGAGACCAGTTTTATAACTCCCCATTGTAGTTACTCTCAGACCACCTGTGTTAAGAGACCAGTTTTATAACTCCCCATTGTAGTTACTCTCAGACCACATGTGTTAAGAGACCAGCTTTTAACTCCCCATTGTAGTTATTTTCAGACCACCTGTGTTAAGAGACAAGTTTTATAACTCCCCATTGTAGTTATTGTCCGACCACCTATGTTAATTAAGAGACCAAGTTTAAAACTCCCTATTGTAGTTATTTTCAGACCACCTGTGTTAAGAGACCAGTTTTATAACCCTCCCATTGTAGTTATTTTCAGACCACCTGTGTTAAGAGACCAAGTTTAAAACTCCCCATTGCAGTTATTTTCAGACCACCTGTGTTAAGAGACCAGTTTTATAACTCCTAATTGTAGTTATTTTCACAAAAACTGAACCTGTACCAAGAGACCACCTGCATTAAGAGACCGCTTTATGTCCTGCGAGAGTTGGCTCTGAATACAGAATTGACTGTAAATGTGTTCCTGTTAATTTTGTCAATGATAATTTATATATATTTTTAATTTACCTGACTGATATGCACCTGTAATTTTATGTTTTTAATGTAAGTTTTTGTATTAGCTTTTTATTTGCTTTATTGGAGATTACTTGTATTTCACTCATACATTCACCAATTGATCTTTTATATGTACTTTAATATTTCTGAGGAAATTTAATTGTATTCCACTGAAAGTGTTTTTGTCTAACTTTATGAATAAATCAGTGTTCACATGAAACTAGATTTCACAGTTGATACTGAGCGTAAATTTTTGCAAAACAAAAAAGCAATCTACGATACCGAATATGAGTGTTCTGCAGTATTTGGGTATCACAGTGTTTTATATATATATAGAGCACAAACTACTCTTGGTCCGCCTCGGCTTATTTTTCCTGATTTGCTGCTTGTTGATGCCTATCTAGCTATAAACTGAAAACTGCTGGAAGCAAAGTTGCTTTTGATCTACACAACTAATAACGAAACACATTGTGTTAATTACACATTTGTACACTATCAAAAACTTCTAAACTAGTCACCAAAGGCTATAAGAACCAAAACGTTTTGCTTAAAATATATGAGTGTAATTTTTATATCTTACAGTTGTATTTTAAAGCCCTATTTTTAAGAAAAGCACGATTTGATGTTTATTATTAAAAAAAAATTCTAATAAATGTAAAAAATTGCCAGTTCTTTAATACGTAGACATCAGAGTTTGGTAAATTTGGACAGGTCATGGCGCATGAAGATATTCTTTTCTCTGATTACGAGCTTTTTCACTAAGTGCATGTGTAATAGCAATTAAAGAGTTTGGGTTAAAGAGCGGTACATGTACATTGATTACCTCCCCTGTTAATTGCCAGTTTCATTTTCACCCGTCAATAAAGCAGGTGATTTCCTAGTGGGACTAAAAATTGAGTAAAATACATTCAATCTTAATAAAAAAAAATTAAACTGCATGGAAGGGAACTTTTCAACACTAGAACTACCTGGGTAATATACTATTTGGTTCTGTATTACAGGTATATAATGTTCTTGATGACCTCAACACTGTTTTTACTTTGGATACTCAGTTCGTTTTATAAGCTTCTCACCTCTGCATCCAGGACAAATTGAACATTTAATGGATCAAAAGTTTTGGGATAAAATCTTTTCTTTAGGTTTCTTGACATTCTTGATTTTTACTTTGGATGCCCCTGTATGTCGACCTATATATATCTATATCAGTTTTACCAACTTCCTTCCCTATTTGATGCATGTCTGTTTTGTTTCAGACCAGAAAAGATTTGGAGACAGAGAAATCAGTTGTTTTATCTCTTAAGGTAGGGCCGGGCTAGATACATTGTACGATACCTATATCAGATTGACCTCACAGCACTGAGTTGAAAATACGATACATTACGATAATTTGATTGGTCGTCAGTCAGGTAACGATATTGACTTTAACAGTAACTGACGGTTTGGTTTATCTCCGAGGACAGTTTAAAATTTTCTAGGATTTTGTAATATGTGTTAGGCTGTATGTATATATGTAAGATTGCAGTACAAAATTGTACTAATATAATTTCGATAGCTGTATATTGAATAAGCTATGTATTAACTACCACATTAGTGGGATCCATAATCTCCCATCATTGTTCTAGTTTCACAAGTGGTATTTTATGGAAAGTTCAGATCTTAATTATTTGATGATGAAAATATAAACACAAAACTTAACGCGTTTCATATAATGAAACCTTGAAAAAAATTAGTGGGAACTAATGTTAAAAGGAGAGCTAGCTTCAATAATGAGTCAGGGATTTATTGAGGGTTTATATCATTGCATGCATGAGAATTTCCAAGTAGTGCATGCTTCCTCCTTATGAGTAGAAATGGAGTAGAGTTCTTGCTTTGTGAGGTCACACGCTTTTTAAAAATATTTTTGTTTAATTCCTTATCAAATCTTTCCATATTGCATATAAACATTTAGTAAATGTGCCCCGGAAATGAATTTTGTGATATGTATATTGGCGTTCAACATTTATATCTACACCCATCCTCAATACTCCCGGGGTTATGCTCACTTACGCTCTCTGCACCCCTGGAAACCTACAGACAGATCTATGAGCGTTACATTATAAGGAGCAAACGTTCTGGAGGTCTATATGTTTGTATAAGTTTGTGAGGAAAGACAATCTCAAATGTAATTAACATACAGTTATTTATTCTTACAAGATAACATAGAATTTATGTAATTTACTTTAACAAGATCAAATCCTTGTGAGTATATGTCTTTGGAAGTATAATTCTGGAAAAAATAGATTCACAAAAAATTCTGTCATTGCAGGTACAATTATAATGGTACAATACAAAGATTCTGTGCATTTTGTTTTTCCATCAGTACTTATGTTCTATGTTCTTCTATGCTCTGCAAATTTCAAAGCTTTATCATAATCTTAATACCTTTAATTTATTGAATTTGATATTGAGACAACATAACACGTTTTCACAAATACAGGTATGAGTGCGAGTGAAAGTCTTTACTTAAACTTCTGATATGTATTATTTCACATATTCGTTGTAGTTCATATAAAAAAAATATTTTTTGAGTCCGTTAATTATAATATAGAATATTCTTATGCTGTTCATGAAATAGTTTGTTTCTCAGTGTGACTGGTTGGTAAATAAAATATTAAGACATGGATGGCTATGGGGTGGCATGTTAGGAGGGGTGTAAAGTGGGATATGGTTGGTCTGTTGTAGAGCCAGCTAGAGGACGCTGAGCGGAGACTAAATGACTCAGGGATGGAGAACCAGAGCGAGATCTCAGAACTCAAAACAGATACAGAACAACTAAAGAAAAAACTCATCAAACTCATCCGGTAAAGGCCACACACTGGATCAGTGTACAAATCACCGTCTCTAAGGTTTACGATGTTCCTTGGAGTTAGACAAGGAGCTGTCATAGGGCACATGTTTTATGTCTTGAAATAAATCAAAACCAAAAACAGGCACTTATAGTGATTGATTATATAACAATATGGAGACAGGTTTTGATAATTTTACTGAAATGTAATTATTGAATGGAAATAATTTAAAGGAGCAAGCATTTTTGAAAATTTGATTCAACATCTTGTTCATCTAATAAGACTTTGAACAACAAGGACTTATATATAGACTTTCGCCAAATAATGACTTTAATTGAATGGTACACATCTAAGCCTCATTCTACCCTACATGCACACAAGTTCTTATTTACAAATTTTATTGTGACTCAAATGCTTAATGATGAAAACATGTGTTAAAATAAGGGTTCAAAAATTGAAGCAATGTTATCATTTTGTTTTCATGGTAACAGAGAAAAGGACTCGCTGTGGCAGAAGTCGGATCAGCTGGCCTATCAACAGAAGGAAAAGGTCAAAGAGAAGTGGATGGATGACAAAAAAGTGCTCAACTGTCTCGGCTGCAAAACCGAGTTCTCCTTTACAGTCAGAAAGGTCAGTGCCAAGGTCATTTATAATCCCAATGTCGAAAGGTCAATGATTTATAATGACGATTTCAAGGCCATTCAAGGTAGCAGTGTCAAGGTCACTCATACTAACAATGTCAAGGGCATTCAAGTTAGCAGTGTTGCATGTTTTTTTACTAGTTTTCTATTTTCTATAAAGAAGAAGACTTATTGATGCAATCCTTTTGTTTTTTTCAATAAAATTTACTGAAATTATAAATACGTTTTTTTTTAAATTTGTATTACATGTATTATTATACAGTATAACGATATAAAAAAATGGTTTGGTAATTTACAATGTTTGGACATCGCTGTTTCTTTTTAAAACTAGCTGTGAGTTGAACATGTTATTTCACTTCATATCACATGAAAGTTAAAGAAAATGTGTTTGAGACTGGAATTCAATAGCCCGAGTTTCCTCTGGCCCTGACATCAGACTTTAGACATTTTGACAGACAGACATCAGACACCTATCTGTCAAAATGTCTGGTGTCAGGGCCAGAGGTGGTAACTTGGGCTAGGTATTTAAATGATCATAGTAATGATTCTTTTTTTGAATTTATGTTTCATGCTTTAATCAGTGATAATCAAAGGCTAACCATGAACATCAAACAGTTTGACTAAGTTGTTAAGTTTAACCTTGTTTCACTAGAATTGTATTCTGTTGACAGCATCACTGTCGGATATGTGGGAAGATCTTCTGTTTCAACTGTAGCAATAACTGGATCATGACAGCCCACAGCAGGTAACGTCCATCATCGGTTTTTATCGTCGAGAAAATTTCTGCTTTTGAATTTGGAAGTTTATTTAATTCATTATTGTGGACATGTCTTTAAGGACAAATTGTATGAAGAAAAATAATTCGGAAACACAATTATCTGGATCTTGAATTAAATCTGAAAACAATATTGTGGGAATTAAAAAGTATTAACTAATGATGTATCATGAAATTATGTATTTCTTAGCAAAAATGATTTTTACTGTGACATTAAAACATGAATCCAAAACCTGGCACGTCCTTAAATGACCATAGTTGTTAATTGGACGTTAAACACAAACAAACCAAAACAAACCACACATGAATCTACCTTGTGACGATTGTCTAATAGAGTGCTCTCCCCTTGTTACAGTAAGAAGTCTCGGGCCTGTAACATGTGCTACCTATGGCATAGTAAGTTGGAGTCGGATCAGGCCGATACACCGGACACAGAAAACAACGACTTTGAAGACACTGTAGAACTGCCTCATTGTAAGTTCCGTACCTCTCGCGGTGTGTCATTAGATCAAGAGGCAGCAGACGCATACGGTCAGTCCATTGGCAAGGAAGCAAGGGTGGTGGTCAACCAAATGAATGAGAGCACTTCTACCATAGAGTCTTCAGGTAATGGCTTTTAATATGTAACTTAACCCTTTCACCCCTATATAATTTCAGTAGACTCTACCATGCATGCATTGATCTTGATGAAATCATTATGGTCTATAATGATGAAAGGGTTATAACTGTTTTAGCTCGACTGCCAAAAGAGCAACTTGAGTTTATACGTATACCATGGTGTGGGGTTCAGATCTGTCCTCTGTCAATTTTCAAGCTTTAACATTTGTAGCCCACCACCATCAAATTACTGAAAAATCTAGCCAAGTTTACATTGAATATTTTGTTTCAAGAGGTGTCCCTCAAATCTATATCACAAAATATAAAACTATAAACTTTATTACTTTTTGAAAACAATTACGAAATAACGTTTTGTAAGTGGTACTAATCCCTCTTGTTGACCCGGATGGAAGTGCGCGGAGGGTCTTAGTGTGGGAGGGAACCGGAGTACCCAGAGAAAACCCACGTGGTCGGGCAGGTGACCAAGTACTTTTTCACATTCGATTGGGGAATCGAACCCCGGCCCTCTAGGTAAACAGCAAGTGCACTAGCCACTTTGCCACCCGACCACAACATCTCTTTCACAAATCCAGGTCAATGCCTTTAAGTGTATCATTCTTGCAAAATAATATATTATGAAACTTACTATTGGTATTTTTAAAAATTGTGATGAAAGCAGTGTTAAAAATTATGAATGTTTTGTAAACAGCTTATGATATTTTTTATTTTAGAACCCACAGACCAGTCCTCCATGGAGGGGTCAAGGACGGACGAGATGACGTATACAGTTCCCGGTCAAGTGGCCACTGATATCTCAATAGCATTGGTCAGTGAAAATGAGACTGACGAAACCAAAGTGAAGAAAAGTTTTACAGGGTAGGTTTATAATATTACAGCACTGCTTTCTCCAGACTGTGAACTAGACTACAGTAAGACTACAAATTGTACTTCAAACTAAAATACAATTAGACAAAGGAGGCACAGTAGTCTAGTGGTAGGACGCCTGGCTCGTGACTGAAGGGTTGCCTGTTTGAGTCACGTCACGGCACTGTGTGGTATCTTTGAACAAGATGCTTTACTCTGCTTGTTCCAGTCTACTCAGCTGTAAATGAGTATGTGGTTGGGCAGTGCTAAAATTGTTGAATGCTAGCTGTTAGCGCCGAAATGGCAGCTCCGGCTGTATGCTCCCCAGGGAGTTGAAAAAGGTATTGGCTGGTTCCAAAGGCCCTATAACCATGGATAATAATTTGTGAACCGCTTTGAGATGACCTACGAATTAGGTTGTGAAAAAGCAGTATATAAGAACCTCCAATAATTATTATTAATTATATACTACAGGAACACTGGCTTGGAGGGTATGGTAGAGAAAGTCTGTGTACTACAAGACCACTGGTAGGGAAAAGAATAGGATTACTGGTGGACGTGATCACGGAGAAAGTTCATACACAAACTTGACAAAGTGAAACCAAAAGAAAATCCATACATATATAAATCCGGAGAAAGTCTTTGATCTTAACCATAAGATAGTTAAACATTTCGATGAATTTCATTTTTGACAAAGACTGATTCTTCCATGACTCTCATCAACGATTCTACTTGGATGGCTGTAATCTCATAACTCCTTGGGTTATACTCTCTCTGTCCTTTGCACCCATGGAATATGTCATGACGAAATTGAATACTCTGTATATATGCGCCACCTGGTGGATGATACAAGTTAAGACTAGTTTGATCCTTTGATGTACATCAAAAGTCTTGTGCGGCAGCATAATGGTAACACTGACTAGTTTTGAAGTCGGGTGTCATATTTCTCTACAATCTTCAAAGAAGAACTGCAGGTACTATCAGCATAGCGATTGGTCAGGTTTTTCATTTTTACATGAAACCAATCAAATTGCTAACTGCTGGCCTTCGATTTATGTCATGAAATATTACAGTGGTGCAGAAATGTAAGTGAACATTATATATAATTATAAGTATCAGAATTTCGAAGATGGGATGGTTTTCATCGGTAATCAACCTTTTAAATATAAAATGAATTTTGCAACAATTATAAAACAAATTCTTTCAACATAATTATATTCATCACTCTTGTTCAGGCCCGAATGTTAGCGCGTGGAGGTTTTAATGTGGAAGGAAACTAGAGTACCCAAAGAAATCCCAGGCTGTCGGGCAGGTGACCCCATGACTTTTCATGAATCAAACCCAGGTCGCCTTGGTGAAAGCCACTACGCCACCCGACTGCCCGACCGCCCGACCACCTGACCGCCCGACCACCTGACCACCCGACCGCCTGACCACCCTATGGACCTAATAACTGTTGGTATGAAAACACAGCTGTGATCTGAGATACCAACAATAATTCACACTAGCAATATATCAATTTTTATGATCTGTTTTGATCCATTAATAATTTTATAGCTATAAATATGATATGTGTCCTCACACAATACAAGACCAATATCAGATTATTAGTGATATTCGAAGTGATAAAGCAGAATGTCGTTATACAAATGTGTATTTTTATGTTCTAGAAGATCTCGTAAACAAAGGAAGAGTCGAGAGGAAATAAAGGATACAATGTCTAATATTAACAACTGTTCAAACATATTAATGAGAATTTCATTACAACCTGTCATACAAAATATGAGGAATATTTCAAGAACTGGTACACATAAATCTATGTTTTCTATTCAAGGTTTGGTGTAAAAGTGGATATTTTCGAGCGTGGAAATGTTTGTGTTTTGACTCTTAAATCTGATCACGGTGCGGACATTTTCGCATTGACAATCATTCTGAAATCTGAATATTCTTTAAATTAATAATTCATATAATAAATATTACAAATAAATATTTGTGTGTGAATTAATTTTGTTAATAATATAATAATAATAAACATCATTTATATAGCAATCTATATATAATTAGTAAAATTACTCTAAAGCACTTTACAACACATGAATAATAGTATTAGTTAATATAGTAGATAAAAAAGTCATTGTACATTGAGTAAGTTATATTCTACCCAATGTCGAAAACATGAGCATTAAGTTCCACACCATAACCATGAATTCCACATATACAACATGACATTTAAAATGTATAGATTTCAAACAATCAGACATATATATTTCCTACCTCAAATTGTTCCTGGCAGCAAATTCTTGATAGACAATAAATCAAATTACCTCCCCTTATGATATGAGACTCTCATTTTTGGATAAAAAATAAAATCCAACGATGCAGTACATGTTTATTCATTTGCTGCTGGACAGTCCTGTTTATCAACGCCAGAGTTTCACCTGGTCTGTATAGAACCGCCCCTCACTGACCAAAACACAATAATCTCGTCACTTGGTCAGTCAGATTATAGGATTGACCATTCATTCCGTAGGTCATACTGACCGACCGAGGGGGATAGCTGGTCATCCCAGGACCAGCTCTTGGGCCTTTGTGTCCCCCAGATGACCTGCTTGGACACAAACATCTATAGAATTGCGCCAGGCTATTACAAACGATTCAGGACAGTGGCTTTGACATTAAACACTTCATCTGTTAGGTATTTTTGGAGGCCACAGCAAACATAAAGAGAATTCACTTCAATCAATAACAAAAAGACAGAATTTATAATCAGTTTTTTTACACATCACACAAATCAATTGAACATGCTATTTCTCTCATACATAGTAAAATTGTCAGTATAATTTTACATGTTGGGTTTGATTTCATGTAATTGTTCAATTCTTATATCTAGTCGCCAAAATTATAAAGAGTGATATCTCAAAATTTTGTTCCTGGCTATCTTTTCCCTACATCAGAAAACGATTGGTATGGCAAGGGAGAAATATATAGGTAGCACTTTCCCATTTGCTCTGGTGTTGTCTATATTAAGCATAGCTGTCAACCCTCCCTCATAAGGACGGAGACTCCCTCATTTTGACCAAAATTTATTTTACCAATCTCCCTCAAAACTCTGTCATTCACGTCCAAACTGACACAAACTCAAAATCTACATCCTGTGATCAAATGTTCTCCTAGATACTGCAGGGTGTGTGTAATTATCAAAACAGGTAATATAATATTAATAATACTCATAAGTTTTGAAAACAGATAAGGTTTTTTTTTCTGCAGATCTTCATTGGATTCATAGCGTAATTTTATCAAACAGCGCAGACTGAATGCTGGGTTGTTTTTTGGATTAGTTAATTAACAATCAAGATTTTACAAAATCTAATTAAGATTACAATGATCATATCATTTGATTCGGTAAATACATCTGAGAGTGGTGACAGGATAGGTTACATGCTTCGTATTTTTACACCCCTTGTTTTTCATAAAACAACATACAATTATAATGTGTCCATCATAATCACACATTGTAATGGTTGATAATTAGCTTCCATTCAGAACATGAATTGCCAGCACAATAAGTGTTTATGAAGAATTAACTGGCTGCATTTTACTTTTAGCTTTGAGAACATTAGAATCCAAGTGTACACAATTAGGATTTATTTTTCTCTAAATAAATAAACATTGTAGAGACAAGGGGCCAGCTAGTCTATATGGTCTGTACAATGTCTAATTTTTTTTAAATTTTGATTGTTACAATGTTGATCATTAAATGTGTAGGCTAATTAAAGACTGGCATAATGATACCTAAATATAATCATGTCCAAAATAGTGTGTTAAATATTGATATAGATATGTATTTGTTTTCCAAGAGTAAACTGGCTATATTCTGTTAACGTCCCCCCCCCCCCCTCCCCCCAATACCTCACCCTCTCACAGGGCAATAAAACCAGGAGTTACAGACATTTCCATAGTTGTCTGACCCTTCTATGTACATGACAGACTGACAGTGACCTTATACCTATATATATATATGTAAGGCAATGTCTTTGGAGATATCTAGTGGTCAAGACCTCCCCCAGTTACATTACCTATATATATCTAGTGGTCAAGACCTCCCCCAGTTACATTACCTATATCTAGATTGACATCAAGAGGCCTGGGCCAGTAATCACGCTCAAGCATAGAGTCTCCAGTCTAACAATCTTTCTTGTAACATCCTTGATTCAGGTGACTCGGTCAAAAAGTCAAGTTTAAATATTGAAAACAGTAATCACCTTTAAAATCTCTCCAAAATTCTGACAAAATTCTGATAAAATATGAGATTGGGCGCACAAAATCAGAGTTTGAGCATTTTAGAACATTTTTGTGAAAACAAGCTCTGGACCACTATCCTGCCTGAGTGTAACTAAGATACCACGACTAATCTAGCTGAAGACTACAGCCCTTACTCTTCCTGACAACATATTACAGCCACAACTGGATGACCAGACTTGCATAAGAGCATCAGAGAAAAAATTATATATAAGTCTAGACACATGAATGCTAACCCAGACTTGTCCTCACTGCCATTTGAATACCAGAGAGTGCTCATTGTGTGTGTACAGTACAGCACACCTTTGGGTTTCTTCCATCGCTGACCACTGGCATATCTCACACAACATAAGGATACTGAGGCACCAGACAGTGTGTATACATGCAGACCTCATTGTCCTAATGGGGGTCAATTATTGATGAATGTAACACATGTACTGTTGCTAGATTAAATCATTGGTCCTACATTTGCTACCTCTGGACATTTGTGGCAATAAGATCTGTTGACAGGCAGCTGTGAACTATCCCTCCATCAACAAAAAGCCTATCTGCTAGAGTATAGGTATAGGTGGCTAGGTTTTAGGATTCTAGGGGGTTATATGTCTCATTCTGAAAGGTCTTACAGGTTACCCTCGTTTTATGGTATGCAAACCCTGAACTTAAGGGTCTGAATGATCAGAATGTAATAGCAGGATTGGACTATTGACATAACAACAGAACGGTTGTCAGAGCTTGTTTGGACCATGTCCTAGGCAGAAAGGAAGGAAATTTGTCACATAGGGTTGAATCTCTAGTGTGAAAGAAATGAAGTTGCTGGAGTTTTGACCATGTCAGAAAGGAAGTTTGTCACAGAGGGCTGAACCAATAGTGTCAAAAAAATGAAGGTTTTGGACAATGTAAGAAAGAAATGAAGAATCTGGGGTTTTGGACAATGTCAGAAAGAAATGAAGGTACTGGGGTTTTGGACAATGTCAGAAAGAAATGAAGGTTCTTGGGTTTTGAACCATGTCAGAAAGAAATGAAGTTTGTCATGGAGGGTTGAACCCTTAGTATGAAAGAAATAAAAGGTCCTGGAGTTTGGACCATGTGAGAAAAGAAGGAAGTTTGGCACTCAGGGTTGAACCCTAGTGTGAAAGAAATGAAGTTGCTGGGGTTTGGACCATGTCAGGAAGGAAGGAAACGTGTCTGCCCCCGCGATCAGGAAGTCAGTTGGTAAAGCAATCCTGTTTTGATCAGAGGTCCAGGGTTCAAATGTCAGTCTGGCCATATTGCAATTTTTACTATCAGAACAGTCTGTTGTTGACATATATTTACTATCAGAACAGTCTGTTGTTGACATATTTTTGTTGCTATCATATTAAAAAAAAATATCATAGAAGTACGTGCCACAAGGTATGGATGTTGTTAAAAGAAACGATTTGTCCAAAAACAAAATTCATGACAGTTTAAAAAGTTTCTAATTCATAGTTACAGGTTATGACAGTGGTGCAGAGGTATTCTTGTCTTATAGACGTGGCGATCTTATATGTATCTGTTGGTAGGTAATCAAGACTTTTGTTTATCTGTGTGGGGTTTCATATCCTGGCAACAGCTGAAGTCACATGAAGACAAGAGATGATTACAGTAATTACAGAATGTTCCAGTCCTATATTTCTGTATCCTATTACACCTCTGGTGTCGCGATATGACTTTTGTATTTCTGTCTCCTATTACACCTCTGGTGTCGCGGTATAACTTTTGTATTTCTGTCTACTATTACACCTCTGGTGTCGCGGTATGACTTTTGTATTTCTGTCTCCTATTACACCTCTGGTGTCGCGGTATGACTTTTGTATTTCTGTCCCCTATTACACCTCTGGTGTCACGGTATGACTTTTGTATTTCTGTCTCCTATTACACTTCTGGTGTCACGGTATGACTTTTGTATTTCTGTCCCCTATTACACCTCTGGTGTCACGGTATGACTTTTGTAGTTCTGTCTCCTATTACACCTCTGGTGTTGCGGTATGACTTTTGTATTTCTGTATCCTATTACACCTCTGGTGTCACGGTATGACTTTTGTATTTCTGTCTCCTATTACACCTCTGGTGTCGCGGTATGACGTTTGTATTTCTGTCACCTATTACACCTCTGGTGTCGGGGTATGAACGTGTCACAAACCATGATATATATTTATAGTCATAGGATATGTAAGGTCATATCAGATATAGCACTAGGACAACCTAAGGTCATACACATGCCATAAAAGGTTGACAATGGAGTATATGATCCTATAGCCACATTTTGAACTGGAACATGACTCCCTTCCCAGAGGGGAGCTTTACAATATAGGAGTATCAAAGCTTAATCCCTAATTGAGGATATATTTTTTATATAAAACATATTTAGATGCAAGGAAAATTATCATCATTTTTATTTTTAAGCACAATTGATAATTTGTTACCAATTTACATTATCATCAAACAAAAAACTGTTACTACTCCAGGCTTATGGATTCATCATGATTACATGTTCAAATATAGCTCCCATTTTTTTGGAAATTGTGCCAGTCCCGGAGAAATAGTTGGGCCAAACAAATAAACAGTGAAGTACTTGCAATATTCAGGTTTAGCACAAAAGCAGAAGGACAATATTCAACACTGACCTCCAAAAGCATTCAGTTTACCGGTATACATATTTGAGCCATTCAATCAATAGCTTTTGTACTGAAATAAGATAAACACCTCGGCATTATGTTGAGATTAACACAATGGTCAGCCGACTAGTACACTCGGTGACGTAGCTATCGGGTTACTGTCCCTTCCCAGCTCTATGTGTGTTCCTTGTCTGACTTAATCATCAGTCAGCTTGAATAAACATACTTGAAATGACCAGACAAACAAGAATTAAACCAACCAAACCTCTGGTACATGTCACCTTTGACCTACCAAATCACAATGACTATACCCTCAAATTGACCAAATATTAACCAACTTTCACAATTGTTGATTTTAATTTGTTTATTTCATCTTTTTTTTCTCACAAAAGTCACAGAAGGTATGTGCCTTTCTTTCCAGAAATGATTTCTGATTTAGTGGTAGTGACATGCCAGATTGGAAAAGTTTCTAACATGTACCAGTAGTTACAGTTTTCTGGCAGTATAGTACGAGGATTCTTAATTCAGAAAACAACACCAAAGTCTGATTCAATCAATACTCCTACTGGTACCAGTCAAAATTCAGACAAATATCAAATCCAGTGAAAATTTACATGTACATTTAATTTACAAACATCGTAATTTTATACTCAAAATTACATTTCAGAAATTTGGTTGTTTTTTCGCTACTAGGAATTGGAATTGAAGAAAACGAAAAAGGCCTTCAATTCATTTAACCCTTTCACCCCTAGGTAACCACAGTAGACTCTACCATGCATTGGCCTGGATGAGTCCATTATGTTCTACAGTGGTGAAAGGGTTAAAGAAATCCTAGCATCCATGTCAGGATTTGCTATTGAAATATTACACCAAGGACCTTGACCTGATGCTGGAGTCCGCTTAGTAATCCACAACCCTGTGAATTTTCTCTGCTATTACTCACCTCGTTAATTTGAGCCAGGTACCAACAGATAAAACAGACAATCAGGCCTTTGTTCAATGGGTCTTTTTGTAGAACCTGAAAATAAAGAAAATGAGTTACCTTCAATTTTTTAATACATAACTGAAATTCAAAATTGCTAAATACCATGAAACCATAATTTGAATAGATTCCAAGGTAAATACAGTCAATAGTTAAGTAACTAAATCTGCTACAGTGAAGTGGGTACATATTTGTCTGAGTAACACTTCATCCCAGTTATAATGACCAATTAGATAGGTTAAGTAAGTTCAATGCAATTAGAACTCTCCGGTCTCAATGTGGATAGATGGTAAAGACTCCAGCCTCACTGTGGATAACAAACACTCCAGCCTCACTGTGGATAACAAACACATTCCAACCTCACTGTGGATA
>JAUMHH010169362.1:0-13956 GCA_032359455.1 Chlamys rubida | reverse complement strand
GTGTATGGTGTATACATTGTACAGTGTATCTGGTGTGTATGGTGTATACATTGTACAGTGTATCTGGTGTGTATGGTGTATACATTGTACAGTGTATCTGGTGTGTATGGTATATACATTGTACAGTGTATCTGGTGTGTATGGTGTATACGGTGTACCGAAATGTCCAGTTTGTCCGATGTATCCGAAGTTATCTTCATTGATGCACACATTCGCGTTTTCAAGACTTTCTCCATACCCACCCAGAAAGTACCTGAAGCATAAGAACAGTTTCTCGTTTGTTCGAAGAAAGATATTACAGATTCCAACCAAGGATAATTTTGTATAACTTTGTTCGAAAAATCAGCTTCATCTGTAGCCTGCGCGCGGTAATGTTCCTGTAAGCCTCGTTACGACTTATATCAGCATTGTTTCTTAATTACATCTACTGATGGAGTTACACACAAGGTATACCCTAGTCGCCTGGCCTTGTGGACTTGTATCATGAACTTCGAAAAACATGGCACTTCCATAGATAAAAAAAAATCATTGCCCCATGTTACGGGTAAAATATTAATCTTAATCCTTTGTTATTTATACGTACAGCAACATCGAAAATCGAGAAAACGTCACTGAGCGGCAAAATCCCTATTTATCGCACTCGGACTCATTCGCCTTGGTTATACTAAACTACCATATGAAAAGCATCTGTATATAAGCTTTGAACGTGCATATTCGTATATCAGAATTCACGATCAGATGTGCCCTGGATATTTTGTGAAAGTAACATTTCGGAGTGATTCATTGGAATTTATAAACATAATCTTGTCATTTTTCGTTCTTTTTATTTACAAGACTAAACATGTATTTCACTGTGTTTTGCCTTCAATAGGCACGTGTTAATATATATAGAATTAGAATTCAGCATGTCGCTCGTCCAATACATATAGCAAACGTATAAAGAGTACTGTAAGTATAAGGTGGTGTTACTATAAGGTCTGCAGGAATCCGGTACCTTCAAAATCGAATCCGGTAAAAGTGGTGAAGTCTGAAAGGTATTCCGATTTTAGACCAAATCAATATTCGGCGAATTCATAGTTATGTGAAGCTGACAATATAACTTTAACAGAAAATCAACTTTTAGGCTGACGTTTTATGTTAAGAACCATGAATGTTGTTCGTATTTTTAATAATTATTTCGGAAAAACTATAAATGTTCTTCACCCTTTTGATGCATATTAACCTATATTTACATTTCCACTGCAAGGTCCTCTATTCCGTCTTTGCGTATTGCAGAGTTATCTTCTCTTGAGAGCAGGTATTGATTGTTTCGTCATTGGTTTGTGAGAGTAACGTCATCAATTTTTGAGAAAACGACGTAATTTTCTCACACAAACCAATGACGTAACAATCAATACCTGCTCACAAGAGTGAACTTAAATTTTCTGTGGACAAGAAAATTATTTCTCAATAGAAAATAAGTTATTGTATTCTTCAAATTGGACAAAGAAAAAGAGGAATTTTGCTGTAGATTGAACACTGTAGACTGCGAAATTTCGACCAGTCTGTGAAATCCAAATTCGCCCAGTGTTAATTTCGCCCTTCACATTTAATTACTATGTAGATTAGGTTGTTGACTACTGCTCGCTGTAATGATAACTTCATGCACCCTCATTGCAGAGGGCAAATAAGCCAAAATTAAATAACAGTGAAATCTTCCCAGTATACAGTGACAGTTTGTTATATACATTTACTTACATGCTGTGATCTTTGATATAATATTTTACTGTAACGTATAAAACAGTTTCTTTAGTGTGCGTTTCCAGATCCTTGTAAGCACTGCAGCCTTCACTGAATGTTATGATATTTTTTCAGCGGTATCTGACCCCGAGGTGAAGGCCACATCTTTATTTAGAGCACAGCTGTTACAGCCAGGCCAGCAGGCTGGGTCAGGGGGGAGACAGCCAGGACTCACGGACCGACTCAAGGTCCAGGTGGTGCAAAAAGAACCAAGGGTAAGATAACTCTACCCTCAAAATTCTCTTCTTTGACATAAATCCTTTTAGTGCCAATACTGAAACCTTCATTGGGGTCCAACAACCTTGTAACAGCTAAGGTTATTTTTAGATGGGTGCCCAGGGAGACACAGCTAAGGTTATTTTTAGATGGGTGCCCAGGGAGACACAGCTAATGTTATTTTTAGATGGGTGCCCAGGGAGACACAGCCGAAAATCAAGAGTGCATGAAGGTTAAATAAGAAAAGAATAGATACAGATCCCTGGAGTTGGAATAAGGGGCAAATCAATTGTGGTTTCTTCAAAACCCCTAAACAGTTGGCACAGGAGAAACCCCCCAGTTCTACAGGGGGCGGGGGTTTCTACAGGGGGGCGGGGGTGCTATACTGAAACCATAAATAGGTGTTATACTGAAACAATATCCAAAGTTCACATGTTTAATTTGCTGAATTCTTGGAACATGACAACCTTTATCAGAATTCATTTAACTACAACCATGTCAGATTTGAAACTTAAGCATGGTTGTAAAAGGGTGCATCCTTTCATACACAAATTGGTTAACAGAAGTTCTTGATAATGGCCTGGGTTTACCATTACAACATACTTCTAGGGTAGGAAAGTGTAACGGCCTGGGGTTACCATTACATACTTCTATGGTAGAAAAGTGTGGGGGAAATAATTCATGATCACTCCAGTTTTATGTAGTTTGAGAAATCTCACCCCTTGGGATAACACAAAATGTTTGTCTTGGATCTTTTAATAAATAGTAAAATGCAGAAATAAACTTGAATGTATAGAGATACAAAAGTTTTGTCAGCATACAAGAAATTCAAAAATACTTGTTGATTTTCAGATATTTCTCAAAAATTGCATTTTAAAAGTTTGTCTCAACTGATAGACTGATAAGGCCATGTAAATTTATGTGAAAAACTTGTAAGCTGATATGGTTTAAACAAGCAGACTCTGATGCTGTTTTTATGTTTGTGTTGCAGACGAACTGCGAGGACATCAAGCCAGCGGAACACAAGAACAGTCTTCTTCAGCAGCTCCTCTCCTCGGAATGACGAAACGCCAGATTTAGAGTCTGAATAATACTTATTGTTATTTTTATGTTGACTAGTTGTCAGTAAGGCTGGACTAACACGGGTTATAGACAGATTCCGCTCAGTGTGGACAGATCCGCGCGGACAGATCCACACTTCGGAAAGGAAAAATCCACACAGTGTGGGATATTCCATGCATGGACTACCAACTCTGTGAAATGTGATGGGAGTCTGTGTTAAAAATGGAATCAAGTGTGAAGAGATTTTACATGTGGAAGACAGAATCCACTTAATGTTAAAAAATGTTTTGGGAATTGAATCCACATTCGAGGAAAACAATATGTATGGATTCTTTTACATATGTGGTGTGTTACTGAGGAGCACAGAGACTATAATTCATGTGTACGGTGTGGAGACGTGTTTCACAAAAGGCTCCGAGACAAAGGAATGGACAACAGTTGAAGATTTTGATTTCTGGATTGTAGTCAGCTTGTGGATCAAATCCACAGAGTTATGAACATTCCTTCAGGGATGCAGGGGTAGAGTGTCTTTAGTGTGAAGTGATCCACGAGTGGAGGTGATGAAAATGAGACAGTGGTTGACACTGAATAGCGACACACAGTGTCAAGCCGTATGGATACCACGAACAGACACCCAGTGTCTTAGTGATGGATATGGTAACCAAGGACAGACACCCAGTGTCTTAGTGACGGATATGGTAACCAAGGACAGACACCCAGTGTCTTAGTGACGGATATGGTAACCAAGGACAGATATCCAGTGTTTAGTGACGCTTTTGTAACAAAGCAAGAGGCATACAGTGTCTCGTGACGTAGTGTGGTGACCGCACTGTGTTGCCGAGTTATATGTGGCCAGGGACAATACGGCTACCATACCGAGCCCAATGTGGTGAGCTGAAGGACAATATGGCTACCACACACAGCAATGTGTGACAAGTTTGTGGCAACAAGAGATAATATGGCTACCATACACAGCACTGGGTGGCCGAGTTGTCTGTACATCCAGTGTGACAATGTGGAATATCTCCTTCCCCTGTTGACTTTGCGACTGTGGCACTGAAGGATTAAGACCAGGGGGAGGAGGATGTGTTCGGAGGTAAGAGAGGAGGAGATACGAAGATCAAGGATAGCTCTGCTACTCTCCCACGTCTTGGGAACCTATCGATGTGCGTGGGCCAGTACTGGAGGGTACGGCCTACAGCACAAAGTGCCTAATCAAACAACAATAAACCAGGGATTTTTCTTCATTTAACTCATTCACCCCTGAAGTTTCATAATGAACTATTCCAACCTTTGTATTGGAAGGGTTCATATGTGTCTTCAGGGGTGAATGAGTTAAAACTATGTATACTTATGAAGTAAGTGTATATTTTTCGTATCTGAAGATATGTACCACATTTTTACACGACAACAATTGAGAAGTATAGATTTCTGTAGGTGTCTGTTATCATGGAGATAGACCAAATAATTCCTGTGGAATTTTGTCTTCAATTCTCCGTGTCGTCGCTGGATCCTGTGGTTGTCCAATTTCTATTTCACCATAAATGTTTGAAAGTAATGGCCATTTCAACACGTACAGTCCAATATACTACATTAGCATCATCCATGCCTCTCTCAAAAGAACACTACTATTTTGACATACTGAAACTTCTGTTAATGCCAGAATTCATGGACTATTCAGAATGGGGATAATCGTGACATTAAATACAAATTATATATGACATGTGAGACAATTTTGCTAGGCAGCTAATATGTAGGCCCCTCCCCAATTATTTTTAAATTTGATTAAGCTTATGCCTTAGAAACAGACGGAAACAACTAAAGTTACACAAATTGTGTTCTTGCCTTCAATCATATACATAGTGTGAACCAAAAGTATGTACGTATCGCATACAGATCTCACAACCTTCGACCTTGGTCGGGACTAATTCGCCATGACGGCACTAAGTGACGGGATGGATGTGTTTGTGTAGGCGATGTCTTTGTAGAGACAATTATTCAAGTGATGTTTTCCTTAAAAATCAAAATGTTGGCTCTTGCTACATTACAACGAAGTTAGTCGAGGGAAGTTTGTGTGAACATATGATACCCAGATAGATTTGTCAAGTTGGAAAACGATGTCTGAACCGAGACTGAACGTTGTAGAGGCTTACGATTCAGTCTACTCGACGGCAGTGAGGAAGATCAGAAGACAACTCACTGACACACAGGATATCAATAACACTTATATTATGGAAATACACGGAGCTCACATAATATATACTCATTATCTAGGGCAAATAATAACGGATCGTGCCAGCTATAAGCCTGACCCAGTGACGTTGAGGTATTTCTTCACTGAAAACCATAATCAAAACAGAGGCTGTTTGTACGAGTTTGAGGTTGTATATGTGACTATAGCCTCACACTACAACTTCTGTCTGAGGAGTTTGTGTGTGGAGGAGGGGGGGGGGAGGAATAAAGCTATGTAAAGTGTATATCATATACTGTATGTATATAAGTATATCATGTCCACATATATATTATATATATATCAAATGTATGTCTGTTTAGTCATCCATTTGATGACTTGAAGTAACATGGTGTAAAGTTACACAGTATTGGTGTAATGAATCGTTCATCTCTTCATTTTACTCATATTCATTCAGATTGTAAAACTATTTTTGTTCCCCGAAGTGATAGCAAGAAACTACAATGTAACTTGGGAGTTATATATGTATATATAACACACTTGGTTTTTTTTCTAGTGTTTGTTTCTTTTTTTTGTTTTTATTTGTTATCACAGAAGAGAAATATAAAACAAAAAAAGAAGCTGAATTTGTTGGAACTATTTTTATCCTAGGAACAGTGCATTATTATGTAAATGTTATTTGTGTATACATGTCTTCGCCACCTCTAGCTGTAGTACATACTTGTGATAATTGTTTCATTTTTTTTTTTTTTTTTTTAAATCTCTTGCCAACTAAGTGTAGTGTCTTTTTTATTAACAGTTTTTTGATAGAAAAAGTATAATACTTTGTTCTCGTTAATATAAAAATTCAAATTCTGTAAAGTCGTCGAAAGACGATATTCTATAGGTTAATTAAGGATAAGATAAGGTCATATTCAACCTGGTGTAAGAAATTATCAATAAAGGTCAAATTGTAGGTCATTCAGGAAAAAGAACAAGTTATTTAAGGACTCGGAAAAGAAAACGATAAATTTTATGAGGTTGTTGGCAGGAAATGTCAACTTTTAACCCTTTCACCACTGTAGACCATAATGGACTTATCCATACCAATGCATGGTAGAGTCTACTAAAGTTACATAGGGGTGAAAGGGTTAACGAAAAAGGCCAAATTCCGTATTGTTTTTTGCAGGAAATATTGAATTCTATATATATATAGCTAGAAAACCATTGATGGAGAAGGACAAGTTCAATTTAGTCTTTAACTCATTCACCCCTGAAGACACATTTTAACTCTTCCAATTCAAAGGTTGGAATAGTTCATTATGAAATTTCAGGGGTGAATGAGTTTAAGGCCTTATTCTTTATGCAGTCATCGACTTAAAAAGTCAAATTCACTTCACGTTACTTTCAAGAAAAATCGAATTTTGTTAGATCACTGACAAGAAATTAAAGGTCACATTATAAGGTCATTATTAGAAAGAACAGCTTCTTATAGATCACATTAAATGGATTTGTTTCCTTGTTCGTTTTTTTGAAACTTCTATTATCAATTGAATAGTTTAGGAAAATCAAAGGAATGGTAGACTAATTCATTTTATTGGAGGTAGTTATAGAAATGTCCTCTTCTTGAACATATTTTTATCCGTTTCTCTTTTTTAATGAAATAAAGTAGCGTATGTTGCATTATGGGGAATATCTAGCTACATATATTTCAATATATATTTTAAAATTAAATTTAGATCCTTTGATCATGAAATACCTACATTTCAATTTAAATTAATACAGTCATTTTACCATCAGTATACTTCAGAACCCTGTCGATGGAGATTTCCCCCTTCCTTTGACTAAAGGGAATGGACATTTGTCTGTAGACGGGGGAGTAGTTTCTTAAAGTTACGCTTACATGGTTCTTCTGTATTATTTTAGTTTTAGAAAAACCACTAATTGTCGTCAATAGTATTTTTCGAATATAGTATTTTAATGAGTTTTGATAATAAATAACAATTAATCAATTTTGTTTATTATACTAGTTAAATTTGATTTCAATTTTTCAAACATGCTAAACGGGTCATATGAGACTTGCTCAAAAGCGTTCCTACGATAAAAATAGATGAATTTGCAATATTCAATGTTACGTGTGTACTCAGGTCTTTGATTCATGTTGAAATGGAGTCACTTTGTTCTCCGATGGCGGTGGCAGTGATGGTCGGAGAACAATGTATTTTTTTTGTTGCGATTGACGTGGCCAGACATTGTATATGACTAGTATTATGTTGCATTGACTCTTAAGAGATTAGGATGCTAGGGCCAGACCTACTGCTCGGTGTTCTATCTCGTAAAACAACAATACCGGTTGATTTGTCGTGATATGTTTATACCTGTTGTGTCTCTATTTGTGTGTTTTCTCTTGCATCATTGTTTTCTTTAAGAACGGCAATGGATAAAAATAAATTTAAAATCGTACCGAGAAATCTTCATACGGGTAATGAGGTGGGACATGCAGCAACTTATCGAGTGGAGTAATAACAATATTAGTGGTTAAATTCAGGTATTAAAACGGACGATGGATTTTTATGCAATGAAATTAAAATATTACTAACCTGGTGATAGTACAAGTATCAACAGTAGTCGTTTTGTACAATTAATTTAAAACATTGCAGAAATAAATCTGTTTTCTTTTGACAAACAATGGTAGCTTTTTATTAGACAGTTGAAGTGATAGCTTAATTAAACTCATATTCTATGTGAGAATTCTCAGAATAAATATTCATAAAGGCTAAAAACTAGGATTGAGTGAAACGCTTATCTACCAGGGATGGTAAATGAGGATTGTGTGAAACGCTTATCTACCAGGGATGGTAAATGAGGATTGAGTGAAACGCTTATCTACCAGGGATGGTAAATGAGGATTGAGTGAAACGCTTATCTACCAGGGATGGTAAATGAAACGATGGTTGTCTGTATGTTTTACTGTAGTGATAATGACATAGGGCAAAAGGTCATAGGACAGAAACATCTGAACTGGACTAATAACCAGGGCAACACCATCGCTTACTTCAGGTGTACATCCACCAGAGTCAGGTCAACTCTGTCGTAGTTCCACCTAGCTAGTGTCGGGTGAATTACACCTCAAGTCGTAGTTCCACCTAGCTAGTGCCAGGTGAATCACATATCTATGTGTAGTTCCACCTAGCTAGTGCCAGGTGAATCACACCTCTATGTGTTGTTCCACTAGGGTGAACTGTCCTTCAGATGTTAATTAAAGGTTGTGATAGAAAAGATATATAGAGCTCCAGCAAAGTGAGTGATTAGGTCCTTCAGGGAATGAAAAGTGAGTGATAACTAAGGTCCTTCAGGGAATGAAAAGTTTTCAATCAGCACATTTTCAAAAATATAGAATTTTATGATTTAACATTAATGGCAGAATTCAAAATAGTCATCAGAGAAGACATACATATTATCAGACATTTTGCTTTTCAAAACAGAAAAATCTTACTTGTAATGTTTAAAGAAAATTTGTAACGTGTTAAAAACAAGAATGACAAGATCTTCTCCAGTTACTTTTAGATCGTTTGTTTATAGTGCTGGTTCTGCTGTACTTAGTGAGCACAGGTATCTTACAGGTAGAAACGACACAGAGCAGGGTTAATCAGACCCCTGTACATAGGTAAAGGGTGCAGCCTGTATACAATACATGTGCTAGTTGTTTTGTTTGTTTTATTTTTCAAATGCATAATAGATAGAGTTAGCTGGAAGCTTAACATGTCCGGGATAGAACCTGCTAGCATATTGAGGGTGAAAGAAGGTGGAGAAATCGAGTTCACAACAGTACGTTTTTCCTGTAATTAACTCATTCACCCCTGTGGACAAATTTGAACTCTTCCAATTCAAAGATTGGAATACACAGGTAGTTCATTATGGAATTTCAGGGGTGATTGAGTTAAGACACTGAAAGCCTGTTTTGTGATATATGAAGATAACACCATGTGATTTTTTTGAATTTTTTCATCAAAATAAAGTTATGAATCATTTGAAGATTACTGTTAAAGCTGAGTATACTTTACTTGGCTTTGATGTTGGTACTATTCACCAGAATAGAGGTAACAGGGTCTAGTTCAACACACTCTGGTGGTTTTGCTGTTGGACGCAGATTTCAAAAGCCATACCTGAACAGAAAATGTACACATTTTTTTCCACAGCTTAAAATTCTTTGGAAAATGAATTTTTCCTTTTTGTGTTGGAAATGGAAAATGCCAGGGGAGATAACTGCATTCCCGGTGATGTTCTGCTTTTATCTACAGAGTTGATATATTATGATACAACTTGATTGAATTGATATTACGTTAAAAGTAAGAAAAAAAGTGATTGATGTTGCTGGGGGTGGGGGAGTGTTGTATCTTTGCCCGGTAAAACCTTGAAATGTTAGAGAACTACATACATGGATACCCTAAAATGATATGTAAATGCCACTTTATGCAATATATGCTTGGGTTACATATAATTTGTGGCGAAATTGTTTAGAAAATAGTTCCTTCAATTATATGACATTTCTTGAACAGAATAAGTGTCATCTAAAAGATTGAAAAACTCTGCCAGGCTTGTTCATTAGATTTATTTTATATTTTCTAATCTATGAATATTTCCTAAATATCTGATTCATAGATGAGAAAATTTAAAATATTTGGCAACACAAATTCTCACAAATTAAATGTCACTACCATAAAGAAAAGTATGACGTCATAATAACTACTCTCTGAACTTGAAAACCCAGATAATGCTTTTTTTGTTTGATGGGGGAGGGAATAATTTATGAAATATAAAATAAATCTGAATGTAACATAGCTTATTTTGTTCACATTCAAATTTTGTTTCAATTACGATTCAAGAAAAAAACGTATATGGAAACGCACTGTTTCTAAAGAAAGTCAAAAATCTGTCCACATGCAGGTTTTACAGCACAACGTTTTTACCATTTTCCATTTGCAGAAAATGTATTTCAACAGAATTTTGTTAAAATTTGCACATACTCTCAAATCAAATTTAAAAAAAAAACATATATGATTTGAAAATTGTTAATTGATACTTTTTATTACAAAAAAAATCATATAGAAGATTTATATGTGCATTAACCCTTTCACCACTGTAGACCATAATGGACTCATCCATATCAATGCATGGTATAGTCTACCAAAGTTACAAAAGTATTAATTAAGGCAAAAATATTTTTTTAAATAGTTATCTCCCTTTACTGTGTTAAATTCTCACAGAAACAATGTTTAAGTTACATTTTTTTCATTTGTAACATTGATTTTTAAATATCAAATGCCCTATTGCCATTTGGAAGACAACAAAATAAGGTATATAGCATACAACAAATCAAATATTTCATGGTTGAAAAAATGCATTATCTGATTGATCAGGTTCAGGCTTAGTTGTTTTGTGGTTTTAAATGTTACGATTCGGACACCTCGTATCTGGGGAGGAAATTAGATTATGTTTATGCTTTCAATGCTAATATGAATTTTGTTGTTGTTTCTCAATGATTCGCAAGTAAAACAAGAGGGCAATAAATGCAAATTTCTGCCCTAGACAGAAATTCGGTCTTAGGATGAGGTTAGTTAATTCTGTGCAGACTTCCAGTCCTTGAAGTGGTGAGTTTATATTGAAAACTCTCAGTCCAAGGGATGGACAGTTTGTATTAGGGAATTCCTGTTCTTGGGACAGGTTTTCAATTCTATGAATCATCCAATATAAGGGGTGGATAATTTGTTTAAAATGTCTCACATGAATGTTTTTCCATGCATGAACATGTAAACTTTGTTTTTCTTCTCGTCCTTACTTTGTATTGTCTTCTCTGTCTCCTGTCTATCCGTTGTTTGTTTTTCCTCTTAAATCAATTTTGATGAAAATGATGGTTTTGTCATGCGTTTTACTCCCTCTTCTTTGTTACCTATTTTCATATTTCCATCAAGTGCTAACATGATTTGTCTTTTAAAAACATATATAAATATATATATATACATAACGTATAGCTCTATAAAATAAATCTGTATATATTTGAAAACATTGAGACGAGGAAAAATCTTATTCTTTTTCCTTCATGCTACCTGTAAAACACTTTTATTTCACCCAGAGAACATCAATTTTCATCTTTTTTCTTTGTTGGTATATTGCCTTGTTCCGTGATTTTGAAGTTTTTGTTATATTGTTACTGTATCATAAACATACATAAGTTTTTTGTTTTCATTAATAACAACTGTCTGGCCAGGCTAAATGTTTATTATGATCATGTACAAAGTATAGTGTTGTTATTTTTGATGCTTATTCTCACCATGTTGTTGAGAGCTTCGGGTCACCATACCTTCGTTTTGTTTCGAGAGTACAGTCTTTGGTTTACTCTCCTTTTTGTTTGGAGGGTAAGGACCTGGGTCATTCAGTACAATCACGTCTGTAGGGAGAATTAAAACATGTTGTTTTCTGTCATCTTCATCATTGTATAGCCCATTATAGTTCAATGGAATTCAGGAAAAATACATTAAAGATAAATAAAAATATACTTTGTGTTTGTGTTTTCTTTTAAGAATATAAAAAACAAGAACATATCATTGAAGTGTCAACAAAATTGTTATTCGAACTCAAAATTGACAAAACTAAAAATTAAAATATAAACAAAAAGATTAACATGGAAACTTCTGAAAGGTGCACTATTTCTGCCTGGCTCTGTTCAAGACACAACATAACAATATAATATAACAAAGATTGACTCGTGTCCAGTGTTCACAGCTGGGACGTACAGCTATGACATGGGTGAATATTCTTACCTTTAGGGCTCGGCCCATATGGACACACCTCTCCGAAACCTTGCAATTCCGTTTATTTGGCCATGCGATCGACAGTTCTACACCCCTGGGGTCTGCCAAAGACTACTTCTATTAGGAGAGGAGTGCTCCGATCTTCTGTATGTTGGGATTGATGTTATGGCATGGTCTGACAATTAAAGCATGGTATGAAATTATCATAACAGACTGTCTTATTCTTATGAAAGCAAAAGATAATAATTATACAAAAAACCTCAAAAGTAAATAAACCTCCAGGGTAGACAAACGAAATTCGTTGATTTGTCTGAAGAGGAAAAGGTTATTAAGATTAGCGAAGAGATCTGGAAACATAGAGGACTGGGTTAATAATAATAATAATTTGAGGTTCTTATATACCGCTTTACCACAACCTACTTCGTACGTCGTCTCAAAGCGGTTCACAAATTATTATCCGTGGTTATAGGGCCTAAGCATACAGCCAATATCTTTCTCAACTCCCTGGGGAGTATACAGCCGGTGCTGCCATTTCGGCGCTCACAGCTAGCAATCTATAATTCTAGCACTGCCCAACTACGTATTCATTTACAGCTGAGTAGACTGGAACAAGCGGACTAAAGTATCTTGCTCAAAGATACAACAAAGTGCCGTGCCCTGACTCGAACCCACGAGCACGGCGTCCTACCACTGGACTGCCGTGCCTCTTTTTAAATATAAATGACTTAGAAACAAATGGGTAAACTCGATACGAATTTCGAAAACTAAATATTTTCGTTAAGGTTTATGGTATACTGTGTAATGGCAATACACGTGGAAAGTATTGGTGGAAAACTGTAGGTAAAGTGATATTTGACACAAGTAAAAATTGCAATTTACCACCCATCATACTGACACTTCTATTATGACTGATGATACCGAAATAGCAAATCTGTTTTACAAATTCTCAAATCTACTGTCGATGACACTAATGCAGAATTCATACCATGGGTGTCAACCTCTGAAGCCTGAAATTAGGGAGATCTCCCTCATTCCACATTTTCAATGAGGGAGAAAGTGCGTGAAACGTGACTAAAGCTACTTTGCTCAATTTATCTTTCCCTTTTTATGTATCTAAATAACTCCAAAAAGCATTCATTTTGATTCAGAAACTCCTGTTATGATCATTGCACCCACTCTGCAGTAACTAGATCATTTGACCACGGGATGTAGATTTTGAGTTTGTTGGAGTTTTGACTTGAGGGAGATTGGTAAGTTTTGGCCAAACTGGATTGCTTTAAGGCAGTTGAACCTGATCGTATTAATCCAAGACTACTGAAGGAAACAGCAGTAAGTTTAAATTACCTTCTTCATTTTTCGATAATTCTCTAACCACTTCCTTTTTCCCCAGGAAATGGAAATATGCTAACGTTACCCCAGTGTTCAAAAAAGGCAACCCTTCGGTCCTTAATAACTATCGACATCTATTATAGGTAAAGCAGGGTTCGTACAGGCCTTGACAAGGCCCTAAACACAAGGCCTAGCCTTGAAAAGCCTTGAAAATGGTGTGAAGGCCTTAAAAGGTCTTAAATTTCACTAAGAGGTCTTGCATTTGGGAAAATGAGCCTTGCATTTGATGTAATAGGCATCAAGTATAGTTTCAGTGTAAATTCCCTTTGTGTTTTGTTAATTTTTGTACTTATTATTTAACATGGATTTCAAAAGAAACATCGAATATTCGCTAAACGTAATGCGATTTCCGGATATCCGATTTTAGTATATTCAACCTAAAGTCTAGAGGTGTTCCGAGTACGTATTCCGAGTACCAAAAGCAAAAGGCGGATCAGACACAACTAAATCTGCCAATCAGCAAGTGTTTCATACGTTTGTAGTTCCTATCTAAAATAAGTTCCGGCTAATTACTGGGCCACTGAAGGA
>JAUMHH010169351.1:0-16420 GCA_032359455.1 Chlamys rubida | reverse complement strand
TTTTTCGTCATCCCAACAGCCATGGCCATGCGAAGATGGTGTTTACGGATTTTGGAGACGCAGTGGTCACTTTGGAGCGTCATCCTCCTGAAATGTAACAAGCTAGATACGGTGGTATGACACTCCATCCGGTCACATTATACTGACCACGGGGCTGACCAGTATTAACCCTCAATCGTTAATAACTGCTTTTAGAACTTCGGATTGTCTCGGTTATAGGGGACCGAACATTATGGCCTTCCTCGCTTGGGTTAACGTTCAACACCAAAAGACCAAAAGCGAGGTGTCGTCACACAAGGCGTTAGGAAATAAAAAAGTAGTTACATGTAGGAAAAAAGACTATACATATCTCAATTTTTTTATGTAAACACATTTTATTGCCTATTTTAATTAGCAATGGGATTGGGCACACGTTGAACAACTAATACGAATCCCTTTCCCTGATCTTAAAGAAAGGGCCTTAACACATACCCCGTATGCTGCCGGTGATTCCGACCATAGTTGCCATTAACGAACCATACAGTGGGTAATATCTGGAACATTCCTTCAATCAAAGACCAGGGTCCGTGTTCATGAAACCATTCTCATGCTCAAACATGGATTCCGTGCTCGAACAAACTTTCTTGTAACTCGCTTAAATTATGTCAAACGATCAAAAAGTAAAATTGAAAAATTGAAAACAGTATTCAGCTTTAAGTCTCTTCAATGTTTTTCCAAATGACTGACAACATCTTTTTTGTTAGTTTATAACGGGAACAAGAAAGCAGGCTTGAGCACAAAATCCATGCTTGAGTATAAGAACAGTTTCATGAATACGAGCCCTTTGCAGTGACATGATACTACATGTATATATATCTTCATTCATTATGTCAATGAATAATATAAAGATTGAACACTCATCCGATGGCAAATTACACTATAATTGCAACCTGCATGTGCAATGATTAAACCCTGATAATATTACACCCTGATCTGAAAACAACCTGAACTTATTACAACATGAACTTATTACACCCTGAACTAATTACACTAAAAACCAATTACACCCTGAACTAATTACACTCAAAACCAATTACACCTGAACTAATTACACTCAAAACCAATTACACTCTGAACTAATTACACTCAAAACCAATTACACCCTGAACTAATTACACTTAAAACCAATTACAACATGACCTAATTACACTCAAAACTAATTACACCCTGAAATGATATCACCCTAATAAGATTACACCGTAAACGTATTACTCCCTTTTCTAAATACTTCCCTTTCAGATGGTAACATACATGTAATCTAATTACAACCTTATCTATTAAAACCCTGATCTGATTACTCCCTGATCTGATTACATATTGTCTTGTTACGCCTTATCTGATTACATCCTTATCTGATTACATCCTTATCTGATTACATCCTTATCTGATTACACACTTATCTGATTACACCCGATCTGATTACACCCGATCTGATTACACCTTGATGTGATTACACCCTGATGTGATTACACCTGATATACTTACACCCGATCTGATTACACCTGATCTGATTACACCGCGATCTGTTAATATTCTCATTAACATCGCTTATTTAATTTGTCACTGTTTCAAAATAAGAACGAGACACCCAAACGAGTTTTAAAATGTTAATCTCATTTTTGCTCCACTCATTTGTCACTTTATCTTTGACCTTAAAAATACTCGTAAGTATTTAGTTCTGTGAAAATGACGGGTGCAGTGCTACTTGTAGTTGGAAGTAAAGTGATATTTTCATCTTCTGTTCAATTATTTTTTTTATCAAATTTCCCCAGGAGTGGCAATTCTCTAATGAGTGTTAAATTATACATAAAAATATGTAGCTTACTGCGAAATGTGAACATAAACGAGTAAGTACATAAAAAGGCGCACGGGGGCTTTCAGTACACGTGAACTGATAATGTAAGTAGGGACACGGATGTAGCCAATAAGGACAAACTAAATGTTGTCAGACATTGTTCCTATAAAAGCTACTTTAAATATTCTTTACAACTTTGAAGATTAATCCTTTAACTTCGCTTGTAGCTATATAGCTCTTCCGACTGAATAATTGTGTCGTTGGAACGACATTTGGAGGTTGATGTTCCGTACCTTTTTAGATATTTAATACGTTACACGCAGTTTAGGTTTTCCATCCGCTATGGTACTACTGTACAACGTTGTTCGAGGTTTACACGACGAGTTACTTTCGACAAGTGCCTTTTAACCTTTAATTTCCATTTTTGATTTCTCTGATGCCGACTCTCAAAATTTTAAAGTGAAATTCAAATTATGAAAGACATAGCGTTTTTACTTGCATTTTAATGTTCAACAGGATCACTTAAACATTTCTTTCAACAAATCAATTCCAAAAGCATTTAGTGTCAAAGACATGAAAATGATGTTTTGATTTTTTCCTCATTCAACCCGAAACAAAATTTGGCCGAATATTCGGAGAATACTTTGCCCTTATTCCTGATAATTTTCCATTTTATGTCTCTTACAAAGAAAACAAACCTCACGTATTTGTTCCAACCGAGAGAGTCATGCTATGTTGTCACATATACAAATAGGTCGGCGAATACAGTATAATGGTTTGTGTTTGTGTGTGTTTAATTCGATAATATGTTACATGTATAACTCTGTGTCCGTGTCATTTAAATGGGATCTATTGCACAAAAACTGTTCATATGCATCGTTGTCATTAGGTTTCGAGTCATTTAAATGACTTTTCGTGCCAATTTCGTTCCGCCTTCATACCGAGCGGAAAATGCATCATGCTTCGGAAATTAGACTATAGCAGTCGGCAAAAAATAAATCGGCCGGTTAGCGGTCAGTTATGTGCAATTGATGGACGTATTTTATTAGTGCCTATACATCAAAATCAATTGATTACAACTGTATAGCAAAAGTTGAACACCAATTAAGTGTGATGGGCTTGGTACCGCCGCATTCATTAACACTGATTATCACTGAAGGCGAACGACTTATTGCCTTAACACTATATTTACAAGCCTAGGTACCACATCCCGTTGGAGATTGGATATTACTGTTGTATTACGGTGTTCAATAGAGGAGGGGGCGGGGCAGTGAGGACAGCATGTTTTTATTTGCTGTTTCTGTATATATGCGTATGTATGTAACTCGTTGTGAAATATGAACCCACTTAATGATATATGAAATATCAATATACGGGCTTATGTTTCCTTGTATGCATCGCCCCCAGCTATTAGAGTATATTATTCAGCGTCCGGGATCATTATCATTATCACTTAACGCGGCTGTGGGTGAGGATAGAGAGACCGGTCGACAGGTTTACCGTGAGGTTAGGTATACACTCGGCATGTTCTAGTCCTTGTGTATAGTAGTAATACCAGTTATGTAGATTCAATGTTCGTGAAACATGTGTATTAAACTTCTTTTGGATCCTTTACCAATAACAGTAACCATGACACCTGCGTTAAAATTGGGATAATTAATTAAAACACCTTTATTTGTTCTCCTGAAAAAGTAAGTAGTGATATTTTTATTATTTTTAACTGTAATCGTTAATCAGTACTATTGATATTTGACACTTGTAAAGCTGTTGACATTAACGTTAAGCTGCTGACATTAGAACCAAACGAGTAAAAAATTGTATAACCTTTTTTAATTACGTGACAACAAATTGTATAGCGTCACTGTTCTTGTAGTGCGTACACGTAACCAATAAAAGTTTCCCTTTACACGCAGTTTAAGCCTTCAGTGGTTCCTAGTAGCGTACAGACGATTACCCGGGTACTGAATACCACATTACATTTTTGCGATGAAAATTAAAACTGTGTTATACTGCCACCTTTTGTCAAGGGAAAATATAAAGGGGATTTGTGATACCAGAAGAACCTTCAAAAGAAGTGATTGCTCAGCCACTCCGCAACTTTGATGTCCTTTTTCTGAACCGAGAATGCAAATAAAATTAAAATTAAAATTCGTGGTCGACTGCATGAAGTGTACTGATCTTCGAGTAGACCTCAAGCATAGATATTGATAGACTTCCGATCTCAGCGCTATATAATAACAATATAGAGAGTTAGAGAAACATGCTTGTCCGTCCTGGAATTTCCAGAGATTACGCTCACTTAAGCTCAAATAACTTGCCGCGTGCCTTCAATTTTGTCATGATATATTCCAGGGCTACAGGGAACATTGGTGAACATCACTTCTGGGATTTCAAAGCTGTTTTGTATGTCTAAACAGTTTTACAAATATCCATTGCTTTTATGGGTCAATATCCCCGTTCTTTCCCTATGTCTTACTAGGAAATGATTGAAAAAAAGACTTCTTAACGTTCAACTACCGCTCAGGAAATGTGTGATGTTCTTCATGTTTCGAAATATGGTACATATTTAGAGCCTCTGAAATCGACGGTGTAGGCAACTCAATGTTAAATGCACTGTAAGCTATCTGTTGGTGATAATCCTTTACACGAATCACTTGGTAAACAACATCTAAGCTCAAGCTTGGAAACTTGCGGTAATGCCTTTGTTCGAAAACGGTGATAGTTACTCTCCGTCCAACTATCGACCTAAAACGTTGCTCTCTACTGCGGGGAAGTTTATGGAAGAGTAGTTTTTAAGCATATTCATAACGAGGTTTTTGTAAAACTTCATTTTTACGAGCACTGGTCTGGTTTACGTCGGATCACCAGTCGGCTTCATACGATCTCTTAGAATTTTATCGTTACATTTATTTTATTTAGCTTTGGATGAAAGGAAGCACGCGTGTTTGGGTTTCTGTGACGTACATGTATCTGAGGCCTTTTGACTCATTGTTGAATTAAAAGCATAAGGATCATCTTGTAGGCAACTGCGTCAGCATATAATCTACTGACGGGAAACGACAGTATTTTGAAATGTGCAAAAACTATATAAAATCCAGCAGTAAGTTTTATTTGCCTTTAAAAATCTCTTTGTTGCTGCTTTTTCTTGTTTCCTTTTTATATTTTCATGAACGTACGTAAATTCAGCCTTGTTATGTCAATGTTTGTTTTATGTGCGTATCAGAGGAGAGAGCATTCATAAAGCATCTATAACGTCACCCCAATCCATTGTCAATGATTTTGAAAAGAAATATGTTTAAACTGAAAACGAGAAAAACATGTTAAAGATTGTTAAGAAGAAAGTAAAAGAGTTCATTGAAATATAAAGGCGGTAATCGAGATGGCAGATAAAACAATCGGCATTAGATCGAAGTCAATTGTGTTATATTGGTAATCCTGCGTAATAGGAGCCGATTGCAAAATCGAAGTTGTGGAGAAATATTGATTAATATCTGTTGTTTTGTTTATTTTGGAACCTCCAGTAATCAGGAATATCACCCATGTTGTCTGAAGCATCTCGTCACTGTTGTCTACATCCTGTTTATTCCGTTGGCTCGTTTATCGAACAATTATCGACCGTTCCTAAGTGTTGCTGTCTGGCTATATACATATTCTTTTTAATCACATGCCGTTCAACTAATCAATTACTTGCTTTTACAGTATACCTTCAAAAGTTAGTTTTTTTTTAAATAATAGAAATAAAAAATCTGTTAAATCTGTACGTATGTCATTGGGTGATACGTATGTCATATAAGTACCCAATACGAACTTTACTGTAGTCAATTGCGTATCCAATAAGTCGGTTATAAATGCGTTCATATATTTGAAGGGGCGTTAATACAATGAGTTGTAGTACATAATTATGTATTGGTGCCCAACCGCTGTAGAACGATTGTTGGCAAAACGTACTGAAACTGTGAAAAAAATGGTATTGGCGAAACACTGATCACTGTACTTCAGTTTTAAGTCTTTAGGCAATGCGTGCCCACATTACGTGTGTATATTATGTTGATTTTAGATGAAATAACATAACGGTAATCACAGCATGTTTCAAACAATGACAAGACGTAAACGGTTGTTTGTTTCACTTCATTGTGCCTGCTTTATACGCCCTATAACATCAAAGAATGCAAATTTTACCAGAATTTATGATAGAAATCCAGCATATATCTCATTCAAAAATACTATTTCTATCACAAAGCATGCATCCCGGACTTTTCCTGCGTCAACGCCATGTATTTATGGAGTGGCTACGTGTATCATCATGGATAAAAGTGACACTTTTTACAAGAAAAAAGGGAAATGTATTTTATTTTTATGTAGAAATTCTAATTGACTTTGAACCGGTTGAAGTGAACGAGATATATCAATGATTACGATAGGACTTTTTACTGATGTCTGTAATGACACGCTCGTGATCAATACGGGTGCACGTGAGAACCGCACGTGTAACATCCTGTGACGCATTCACTGTTTATATATGGATTCTAGCCACTTGTTATCTCACGATTAAAACAGCGAGATGAAACAAGAAAAAATCCGGTCCTCAGTGTCCTTATGTTAGATAAGGACAACATTAAGTGATTACAGTTGACCTAGAGTATTAACAAGAATTTTCTCCCTTTTAGCTGTTTAAGTGTCATTTGTTTGGTTTGACAGGGTTTCCCTTTTCTTACTCACAATTCATTACCGCCTGAAGGAAGGAGAATCCAGTCAATCCTTATATAGACTTAATAATTAACCTGGTTTGTGAATAAAACTACACCTCTGCATGTAAACACACTGGGATAGTCGCTCACAAGAATCACTGGTATATTACTAAAAAATCAAAGGTGGCAAAACAAGACATAAGATACATGTAAGACTACTGTTATTTGATAAATTTCAGAAAGTAGATTTTGATAAGTGTTTAAGTTATCTCACCAAATACACACACTGTCGTTTAGAAAAGCCATCACACACACGTTAAAGGACCTCGCCAGTGTGATATATAGTAGTTAACTTGCTTATATATTAGATATTATATGTCTGATTAAAATGTATGATAACGCATGTAGTTAATCAGGCATCTCATACACTGTTTGATATATCTTACATACTTTATAGGATATCTTATGTAATATATCTTATATATGTAATATGAGATGTCTTATATAACTCTATAAAATACATGATCGACTTTTTTTCCTTGAATAAGACTATTTCCAGCTATGTTTAAATTACACAGGACCCTGCCCCCTCATAACTTTCGTTTCAGAAGTGTTACGAGATTCATGCTGCTGTATTAACATTCTTAAATCCCTTATACATCTGGAGTTATTACTTTAAATCACTCTACTAATAATGTAGATGATTAATGAACTAACTTACAGCAATGGGGTCGAAAAATGGAATATCAGCCTGAAAGTATCTTTCTGAAAAAAAAAATATTCTTGCATCATTATACATAGGAAGGAACATTTTCTTTCCTGTGATGCTGAAAAATATATTTGTCGTCCATAATGTGAGCATAATCGAATAATTTGGCGAAATTTTAATGTAAAAAACTGAATTTTTCATTCTTATATTTCTTGTATACCAAAACATTTCATCGTATGAAGTACGAAATACGAACCAAGAGCTCATTTGAATTTTCATGGTTGTTTTTGTTGTGATAAGGTTTAGGTCTCTACACCTCACCAAAAGAAAATTGAAATCAAATAAGGGGCCATTTTGGAAAATCCCCCCCCCCCCTTCTCTTCTCCCTAATGTATCTGTAATCTTGCGGAGCTATATGTAAAGGTCGGTCATGGTCAAAGCGTTGCCCTAGTTACAAGACAAACCCATTGCACGTGCACACCGGTTAATCTGGTAACACTCAGCATCCGTGCAGTCAGTGTACTCGGGCACAAGAGCAGTCGTAAGAGCTACACCTGTGCTGTAGAAACAGGCATGACGTTAAACCGGCATTAAGACATCGTCTGTAAAGTTAAATCTGCCAATGCCTCGATTACACTTCCAAATGATATATAGTCACTATGTTTCTGCGTCTGGTTTTTTTCCTGTTGTCACTACGGCCAAATGAACACTAGATATCTATACAACCTCAGTGTTTGCCGTTATGCACGCCAAAGGCTCGTTCGTTACTTCCATAATAAGCAATGACCTTTCACAACCACGTTAGCAGTCCTTTGCCCGTTAAAATAACAGTATTTCAAGAAAGTGACATGTCGCATTAAAAGTGTACTGGATTGGAAAAAAAAGGGATTTGTTTTCTTGCTGTTTTGTTTTTGAAACAACATAAGACGTGATTCCGTTGGGTTGAAATTCTCCTTAATATCAGGTGTTTTTTTATGTTACAGATGATGTGCACTACAATATCAGGTGTTTTATTTATGTTACAGATGATGTGTACTACCTCGGATACATATAACATAAAACAAACCCACCACTGAGCCATCACACGTCCACGGTATACTGAGATACAAGCGGGGAACTGTCGTGAGGAGAACAACGTCTGAATTCCAATCTGTGTATTTGTTCTAGCAGCATGTTTTGTCGCGAGAGCAGTGGTAACCACACCCTTGGTGTATTCAAATTGTTGTCTTGTACATTGTGTTATAATTACATTATGAAAATGGACGCCAAATTCTTCAAAGTGCCTATTTCGGAACCAGAAGGATTCGCGTTCCTGGCAGGTCCAGAGTCCGGACTCGAACCTGGAACTCTTGTGATTCCCGACATGAGGAACGCGTCATCGGTAAACACCATTTGTAGTACAATGGACGAGGAGAAATGTGAATGGTGGAAATCATGCTGTGACGCAGCAGAAAAGTGTTGTAAACGACAAATGAATATGGGTTCTACGTCACCAAAGTCGGGGTATTGTCCCCGAACGTGGGACGGATTTGGATGTTTTGACGATACAAGAGCGGGAGGTAGAGCCTATTTGGATTGTCCAGCTTATGTGGAACACTCAGTTCCGTATGGTAAGTTGTCAACACATTTTCTTCACCATTGATTTAAGTGTTTCATTCAGTATCAGACGCTAACGTAATTGACCATGCCAAACATATTGTGAGCAGTGTTATCTATACTGCTCACTTTAAGCATGTGTTCGCATCAAGGAGGCATTTAGTAGACAATTTATGTAAGATCCGCACGAGAGAGGAAGAGTGTGTTGTTTATGGAGCCGACAGGTGCGAGTTTAACATAGTGATGCAAATTTTCAAATAATGCTGTAGTTATCCGCCAAACAGTCAATACTTTTTTGACATTGAAACAAATACGAGGAATATCTCGGCAGATTATGATGAGCGGCTATATATAAACTGGAAAAGGAATAATAAATATACGACCTCAATTCATAAAGAATATTATATATGTTTGTAGAGTTAGCAAACAGAAATCATGCATTGCTTACTAATCCGCGGTTAGCAATCTGTGTAAATAGATATGCAACGGAACACGGAAGGAAATGTGTTGCAATCCGTACTGCAACCAGTAACCTAGAGAAATCAGTGTCCATAGACAGTGCTCTGAAATATTTCCTAACCATCTCCCCTTACATTTACTTCCGATTAAGTTCAATATAGTGTAGGACGTTTCAATATTTGTTTTGGGAGGAATTTTTAAAGCTCAAAGCTTGCTCCCCGACCGCTCTAAATTGAATATTTACCCAGTTGAATTATTATAGAAATTAATGTTTAAAAATAATAAAGAGCTGTTTACTTGGCCATTTTGTAAATATTTGTTGTAACGTTGTGAACTCATTTCATATACACATTTCTTTAAAGTATCCACATCATCCTTCGTTTGTTACGACGCTGGAGGCTATGGCAATATTCTATATTCTGCGCTGTATTTCAAAGCTATTTGTCATTTTACCACAGATTGCATATTTCACAGTATAAACAATTTTATGCAGGATTATTTGTCAACCTCTTCATTTACTGGACCGATAAGTTATGGAAACAAATACGCATCTCTTATCTTATTGAAGCGAGCAAACAAATTGACGTCAAATGCATTAAAATATGAAAAAGAATTATCGTATGCACTAAAACAATGTCTGGTGTCGTCGGTCTGGTATCATTGATCTGCTACGTCTCTTTTTCTTGCCTTATTTGGCTAGTCTCTTTAGTATGATCTAATCATGTAGTCTGCACTCACTGCCCTGGCTTTTATTATCTTCGTCCGTATTCATATAGCCGTTCTTATTCTTAACCATACATTTTAAGCTCAGATTCTCTTTCTTGGAACTCGCTCAAATTTTGTGACACGGTCAAAAGGAAACGTGTTACCACTGAAAAAAACCTTCTACCTCAAGTCTGTTATGTATTCTTCCAATTACAGACAAAAACAACAAAAAACCCGCAGTTGTCTGCTAAACTATAATTCGAAATAAAATTAGATAAAACTGAGGCAAAATTTGAACAAAGGATACATTTACATGGAGACCCTTGCAAACGTACAAGAAGAATAAGATCAGGTGTTCCGGAAGGGAAAGAGTTTCCTGCTTCATCGATGCCACCCGCCATGTAAATCTAAGTCGAATCCAGGCAATGTCACGTTCTCACATCGACAACGAAGGTAATGACAACATAATCAAAGACATCGACCTTCATATCACACAAAGAAATAACATATTCCCGTGCGAGATCCGTAGGGCGACCATTAAACTTGTCAATAATCTTCATCAATCTTTGGAAACCTTGTGTTGTTAATTGTCCATCAGTAGTCAAAATATGACGTTTTAGATCCGTGTCTTTGTCTAGTGTGCTAGTGGCGCGGTAGTGGGGAAATAATATAGCGTTTTTTAAGATTACTTTTGGAGAATTCATAAGAGGAGGAGATCTTTTTCTACTAATGGCAGAATGGAAAAAAGTCATTTCAGTTTCGTTATCATGGAATTGTAGGATTAATTGTACAGTGTATTTCTTAGATTATCATTAGATAGTCCTAAATTTCTATCGCGAATGGAGTTGGTTACATAGATAGATAGGAGACTATTCTGTTCCTTTATGTATTTTGTAAAAAAAAATGTTAAGTTTTTTTCAAATTCTCTCTATGGTCCTTATTCAAAGTTTGGTCAAATAAAGGTATTACATATTTTTGTATAGTGGGTTTCCATTTAGTATGCAGTTTAGTTGTGAAATGATTTTTGTTGTTTTGTGCTTTAGAACAGAAACGTCCGATACGCCTTGTCAATGTACAATCTGCACCACGAGTGATACCCACCTGTCTATGGTGGTCAGAAAAGTCTGTCCACATTGGCAAGCGTTATTTCATTGTCAAGTCCATAAGTAAAGACATTGATAAGCAAAGTTTTATTTTATTTTTAGGGTTAAAACTTTCAAAGCAAGTGGTTGTTTTTACCCAAGATCATCATTTATGACTCTTTGTTGGGTTTGATATACTGACGAAAAAGGTGGCATTTCTCATAAGAAAAGCTTTACAAATTATTACATATACGAATATCATTTACTTATACAGAAAGCCAAAAATGGAGCCTTGCGGTACAGTCATTAAACAAAAAGCAGCTATAGGCGATACCACAAGTACTCTTTTTGCCATAAGGTTCCACGGTTAGTTTCAAATGCTATGCCAAACCTTATCAAAGATTACAGGAATGTCACAAAAACAAAGGAACTTTTCATATTAGATGTTGCCAACAGGCCAAGAACGGAGCCTGGAGGAACACCAGTAGTTATAGTTGTGAAAGATTGTTTGTATTATAGAACAACAACAAATTTGTCATGATTCCAACGGACTTAAAAGTCAGTAATGCATTACACAATAAAAAGTCTTATAAAAGTCACCAAAACAGCATAACATTATTTCATATTTTCAAGAGCATGACATACTTTGACGCTAATTCTTATTGTTAGTGGGAAGTTGAGTGACTTGGTTGAAAAAATAATTAACAACCACTTATACAATTGCAAAGGAAATGGTTAATGATCCCTTTAAATACAATTCTACGACTTAATATAATGCACACCTGCATAATAAAATAGCAAGGATTTTTGACATATGTACTTAATAATTGAACTTTGACTGAAAACAGGTAATGATGAACGATGGTAATAACATATGGTAATGAAAGATTTAATACATATCTACATGTGTATTATATTGTGATTTTGTTGTGTTCCTATAAGGCGATTGGATAACATTGGACCCGCAGCAGAATCGAGTTCTTTCTCCTTTAATGCCAACCTCAGCAGGTTGGGGTCGGGGAAGGAATGTTACCGACTGCTTGATCGTAGGAGGTGACTAATGTGAGAACCCCCTGTAGAATTGGGGATTGGCTTTGGTGTCCTGTACATGGAGAGAAAAAAGCGACCAAAATTAATGTGATGTACCCATTACAGTATTTGGGATCTTTATAATTCTGTCTGCTCCCATCTAATGTGTATTTCCTTGTGCCGTTCTTGGCAATACTTGACTTTTGGCTTTAGTGTTGAGCGAGGAAGGCAATAGGTTCTGTCTCCAGGCGGGAACATACCAAATTCCTTTAAAATGTAGTTGTTATTCCCTACTTAACGTTCAGCGTTTAGGTTAATGGCAACAACTGGTTCACCTGTTGTCAGTATACTGTGTCCGTATGAAATGCTGTGCTGTGTGCCTTCGGCATGGCGTTTCAGTGAGATAGCACTATCAAGTCGGCATCAGATCCGCGCTATCACAAGGAGACAAATACACCAACACAGCCTGCCTCCGTCACACATGCACGCATACACGCATACACAACACACATGGAGGCACGTCCTTAAATGACCTTTAGCTGTTTATAGGATGGTAAGCCCTTAACAACCAAACAATCGCTTTTAAGGCCACTATATAAAGCCCGACATCGATCTGCCGTCCCATTTTAAATAAATAAATAAATAAAAAGAAGATATTAGTTTTTTTAATTATTTAACTACCCTCTTTGCGGTGGTATATATAATGACTTTTACGACCTCTATTCAGTCCACAAAGGAATAATGTGACCGGGTGGGTGGTCGAAATAACGTTTTTATGGTGGTTTAAAAAGTGTCTTATTCATTTGTAGCATGCATACAATTTCATGGGGATGGTTAATCAAGCTTAAATCATTTATGAAATTGTATCCAGGGTATGCTATTTTAGTGTCTGTCCATTAGTGGGGTCGTCACCTGTGCATGACGTAGTTATGAATATATGACCTTAACTGTTGTTTGGACGCTGTTGCTTTTATTGTATGACATTAGATTTTGTGAGGACACCAATGACTTAAGCTGACGTGTGAACACCTTAATTGCTACTGATATTGAATTTCCTACTGTTTGACCCCTAGCATCACCAATTTGTCCTACACGGTCTAAAAAGCTGTATGATGCAGCGTAATTCATTTTTGTTATACTGTGTCTATAACCAAAAGTTAAAGGTACAACCACCCGTGTGGGTGGGTGCTACACGTTCATCTCCGACTGTACCACTTTGGTTGTTTTGCGAGCACTATCGTCATATGAAAATTTTAACAGAATACACGCTTCTTCGTATATATAAAAATAAAACAATAGAACTCAAACTATGGAAATCTAAGAATGCAAAATGACCATCTGTTGAAGGGAAACACTAAAGCATTTGTCAATTTTGAAATGTATTATGTAGAAATCTTAAGATTTTGATTCGTGTTTACTCGGGACATTCTTAGTTTAAAGAAGAAAAAATTATTCAAGGATTAATGTCATACAATGCATGACTTAACGAACTTTGACTAACATATAGGCGCCGTCAGTTCGTTTCATAACGCTACTAGACTCTTCAAATCGATAGCGGTGCCCCTCGAACACACGCTGATCTAGTGACATAGCGGTGCCCCTCGAACACACGCTGATCTGGTGACATAGCGGTAGTCAATGTCACCAACACGTATAGTAATCACAGACATAATTCGAGAACAAGTCTCTCGTGGATTCTTAGCCAGAGGCGTCCACAAGTTTCTAATGAGGAAACTATTTGGTAGCAGTTTTCACGGTATATACAAACATTAATAAAATATCTTCATTCGTTTGCTTCATCGGCTAAAAAAAGAGAAAACGATGATTTTTGTTCCCGGCCGGAGTTCTATAGACAATCTCTGAATTATTCATCTGCTGAGAGATTCTTGTACTAAAAGTCTTGGCCAATTGTTGCCCCTGGAACATTCAGTTTCGCACATACGCGCACAATGCACGCTAGGTTTAATATTGTATCGTCCGTATGGTTGGACTTACTTTAATCGTTAACGAAATGATAAGGAAATCAATTTGGCGTACTCTCTGTAAACAGACAACTAAGTTGTATACTACATCAGTCGTGGTGTGTGTGCTTTAGGCTAATGACTGGCCGGGGCTCAGACGTGACCTGGATGTAAGCAGGGGTCAGTCTATTGACATTTTTGATTGAGGCTTTTACCAAAATATACAAGAGGTCCTGGACTATCAATAGTAATCCGTCTAAGAGTGAACAGTTCTCCATATAATCTATACCACTGTGAGGTCCGGTCGTCAGCATTCCGGAAATAGTTGGAGGGTATAATAAAACAAACCAGCCTAGATGTCCTTTAGATTCTGATTGCTGTCGGTTGTCAATGTACATTGCGTCGAGTATATCAGCTCACATATAAGCATTATGTATTGTCAACGTAAACTATTTTCAAAAAAAAAGAAAGAAAGACAAGAAGGAAATTGTTCATTGGCACTGTTAGGTTTTACCAAGCATTGACAGTATTGGAAATCAATTGAATTGGTGATAAATCGATAATCATTAACGACGCTCGGTCTGTTTCTTAGTTTGACATTAAATATACAGTAGCCATCAGCAATAACGGGGTAATCTAATGTATGTCCCGAGACTAGATGAGGTAATAAGGTAAGAGAAGTATAAAATGTGTATAAAAGACGTTATTTTTCACCTACTTATTTTGCTGGATGCACAGACTCTAGCTTTTGATTTGATTTGCGTCACCAAGGGTACACACATTCCATCCCTTAAATCAGTATTCTATGAAAAATGCATAAGTTATGTTTAAAGGTTCGCCTATATTTGCGTGATATTGTACCTTGGCCAGAACAGTTTCTTTTTAAGATACATTTACGCACATATGTCGGTTATTTAAGGATATAATCCTGTTGTGTTCAGGTGTTTAGATATAAACCTAAATGGAGCTTGTGTCAAGTTTCATTAACTGCGAAATTTTTCTCAAGACATATTGAGGTTTATACCCAAAAAACCTCAGCACCATAGGATTCAATCCGTATATCAAAACTCAGCACGATTTTGATAACATTTGATGATTTCGAAAATTTCGGAATTTTGCAAGTCTATGCCATGGAGGATGCCAGCGAATGTCACGTCATCATTCACTATGTAACGTCGTTCTGGTTATGTTATATACAAAGCTGATTGGTATTGATTACAACGTAACAAAATCCACATAAATAAATGTTTAATCAATCTGGACTTCTTCTAAACCAAATGAAGATAATCTGTAAATAGAACTGTATTCCGCACTGATCTGCTGGCGTATTCATACGCTGACTGGAAAGTCCATGACGAAAGAATCTTCGTTCTCCTTGGTAGATATATCGAGTCAAAGTCAGCAGAAATGTAAATATTACCCAAATCCGTTCCCATGTGTCTATGGGCATCCATAATACTGACAATGTTAAACAAACTTGTTATCTATAACATAGTCTTATTCACAGTTTGATATAAGGAAGACTTTCTCGTTCTCAAAAGGTCGAATTTAACTAGCCACTTCTCCGCCCAAGTTAGGATTTTACTGGGTCGTTGTTATTGGGTACCAGTGGTCTTAAGGAAGACTTCCCTATTTCTGATCAAGGATAGGGAAGAGTGTATCCTATAAATAAAATGCAAATGTAGTATTATGAACTTTGTTATTTAAACGAAAGAACTTTGAACGACAGAAGAAAAATGAACGAAGATGACGTACATTAATGAACTTTTTTGTGATATTTATTATTGCAGCTGTCCCTTGATCTTAATGCAGTATACTGTAAAGGATTATTAAAAGTTTCTTGCTACACAACCAATAACTGTTTCTATGTGACGTTTCGATGTGAAGCGTATGCACACAGGTGTAAAATGTGTGCGAGTTGTCCACAAATTGATGTCGATTCGGCTACGCCGTAAGCGTATGTACAATAGTTGTTCATTATGTACCGAAATGACTCGATTCAGTTACGCTTTGTTTAACACTTGGTCATAGATGTGCGAGAGTCTATGAGAGTCTATGATAGTCTATGAGAGTCTATGATAGTCTATGAGAGTCTATGAGAGTCTATGAGAGTCTACTCGACATCGACCTTTGGACAACTCGTGGACATTTTACACCTTTGTGTGCATACGCTTCACTGGTCATTTGTCTGATACCGTACTTGTCATACCGTACTTGTCATCGAAACGTCACATAGAAACACTTAATGGTTGTGTAGCAAGAAAGTTTTCATAATTTAGACTTACTAACATGAAGAAAAAGTTTAGAAATACTGTAGAGGACTTTGACAGTTGATAGAACAATTAGGAAGAAGATAG
>JAUMHH010169340.1:0-16426 GCA_032359455.1 Chlamys rubida | reverse complement strand
AGACCATAATGGACTCATCCATATCAATGCATGGTAGAGTCTACTAAAGTTACATAGGGGTGAAAGGGTTAATAAGAGGTTTGATTGAGGTTTCTGATTCAGTTGAGCAGGATCTTCATGATATTTTCTTACTAACTTTCTATGACTATAAAAAGTGCTGTTGGTTATAAATTGTGTTTCCCGGTTGATCTACAGTATGCGACAGAGAAGAGGGTGAGAGTGATGGCTGATGCTGAGCAGACCTATTTCCAGCCAGCCATCAGTCGCCTGTGTATGGAAATGATGAGGCGGTTCAACAGGGAACAGGCTGTGATCTTCAACACCTACCAGTGCTACCTAAAGGTACTGGCATGGCTTGCTTCTTGTAGAAAAGCAAAAATACATAAGTCTGTGAAACTCGTATTTATTGTGGAATTTATATACTGTAGAATGTGAAATTTCGTTGTGTATAAACATTCGTGGTTTTCGTGGTTGCTATTGAACCACGAAAATAAACACAACAAATTTGAATGATATACGACAGTGTCTACTGTTTGTTGGTTTAGGATACCCACGAAATTTTGTACCACGAAATGATCTAAATGGCTTCAAACCACGAAGGAAAGTCCCCACGAACATTTGTGTGTTATACAGTAACTCTTTTGTCAAGGGAAACATGTGTGTAAATGCATCACCCACATACAGTAGGTATACCTAGTACCATGATTGGGTTACTGTGATCATCATCAAAGGCCAAAGGTCAGATTATTGCCTGATTTTCTCTTATTCCATGTCAGCTCCATCAGATTGATATGTATTTATGATATCTTGATGAAACTTGAATAAATTCCATCATCACCCACAGAAGGTGTGCAGTGTACTGGTAGTTGGTTACTGTGACCTTGAACTCTGGGTAAAAGGTCAGATAAGTGAATAATTTTCAGTGAAGGTTTTAGCATTTTCTGCTATTATCTGGTAAGATTTACGTATAAAATGTAGTCCATTGTATGGTTGAGTAAATATCTAAGTGTACGTAGCAAAGATGTACCCAAATTTCATTTCACTCTGCCAGCAGTCCGCCTGCGTCTGACCAAACAACCTGCAGATTTGATTGCAGTGAATTGAAAGAATTGTGACAGATATCATTTCTGATACCTGTCATGGTGTGAATAGACATAAGTTTTATCAAGTTGATAGAATCCAAAATCTCACTGGCAAAAATTTAATAAAACCCTCTTAGTGAAAGGTTTGGTAAACCAGGGAAATCTTTTAAAAAATAATATTAAAAATTAGTTTGATTTTTCACATCTTTATAACAAAGATAGGAGGAAATATAAATCTAATTAATACCATTTAGCTATAGAGCTGTTTTTCAAGATAAAGTCAAGATAAAGCAAAGAGTTACTTAAACTTGCAAGTTATTCATCTTTCATCTTGATATTGTGCATTTACAATGCTTCTATAGCAACATTGGTTAAGTGTAAAATTGACAGTATATAATATAGGTCCAGGATTTTGCCCCTAGAATTTATTTTCTATGTATGTTTTTTATAGATGTATTTTTGTTCCCAAACACTAAAATTTGGAGCAATTATAATTCTGTAAAATGCACAACAAAGTATGTTTTATATGGAATGCATCTGTAAAAAGAGACATGGTAAAAATACATTATAAATTGATGGTACTCTTTTCTTAATGCCATTTGTCTACTATTGGCTATGATTACACTGAGTGCTGATGTATTTACAGAGTGCTTACAATAACGCCTGTTTAGACATGGACCTGGCACGCAGAGAGGACTTCTACTTCGGGGCCAAGCTGGTCCGTGGAGCATACATGGAGCAGGTACAGTAGTTGCATACACTTTCATTGTCAAATGAGTTCGGTTTTATATATAACACTTTCGTTTCACTGACTGTATGAGATGTATGTTTTTTCTAACACTGGAGAAAGATGCAAGAAATAAGGAGTAAATGAAATGTCTATTTTTTTGCACCAGGAGAGAGATCGAGCAGCAGAGATCGGATATGAGGACCCCATCAATGCGTCCTACGAGGCTACGTCAGACATGTACCATCATACCCTGGAGGAAGTGATGAAACAGATAAACTGTAGAGAACGTGGCAAGATCGCAGTGATGGTCGCCAGTCACAATGAGGATACAGTCAGATATACCGTAGAAAAGTAAGTCAAGCATGTTTACTGTCAGTAGGATTCATTTCTAGAGTGATTTGTATATCATTTCATCAACAACTAATTTATATAGATTGGAGCTTATTCATTAATTATTGTAATCAAGTAAATGATGTAGTTCAGTGTCAGTCCACAGTAAAAATTCAAATTCAAAAGTGATAAAAAATTATCAAGAAAAGACTTGAATTCCCACTTAAAAAAACCAGGCAGAACCAGATGGTCAAGACAAGTAAGTATGTTCTGCCTCACATGTGGTAGCTAGGTTTCCTGATGTTTTCTACTAAATTTATTGTTTTGTAAGTTCTTACATCATGGTGGCAGCATGTACAAATGTAGATTTAGGGCGACTTGATAGATGACAATATCTGATAAAAACCACCAACAAGGTTTCCAAAAAAAGTTTACTTCCTGCACTGAGACATGTCCTAGTAAACAAGAAGCTGATCATTCATCATGTTTGCCAATTTACAACACGATGGCAAACCCTCTGTCCATTGGGTATACAAAGTGTCCCTGTAATGTCTAGCCTGTTTAACCCTTTCACCACTGTAGACCATAATGGACTCATCCAGATCAATGTATGGTAGAGTCTACTAAAGTTACCTAGGAGTGAAAGGGTTAACTCATAGTAGGAAATAACATGTTACTGATCCTTAATATGCAATGTGATTTTTGCTCATATACCCTGAACAGAGATCTCGACCCTTCAACCCTACAATCATATCCACTTAGATACAGATCTCAAGCAGATTTGCTTTGAAACATAGTTGGAACCAGAAAGATGGACCTCCAAAATAGGAAATTTAAATTGCAAAGCCAATTTTAATGTGAATGTAATGCTACAATTGTTTAAATACCCAATGAGAGATGCAGGCCCTCTGGGCCTCTTGTTTGCTATTATACACTAGATCATCTGTGTTACATTATGTCTGATTGGTTTAAATATATCACATGACCAGGGGACAAAGCATCGTGTATTCCTCATACAAGTGAGTCTCTCTCGTGCAATTTAGTTTCTGTCATACAGTGAATTTTTCCTCTTGAAGCCTCTTCTGAAGATCTCTGATGCGGGATGTGTTCTGAACAACTTCAAAGGATAGCTGCAAGTTAGTAGTCTAAATGATCCTAACTGATGTAGTAGGAAACATGAATATTTGTTTCCTCAAGATAAATCATGTTTCCCGAGGATGAATGTCCCCCTTCATATTTACATAATCATCAGTGTTGCGACATGACAGAACAAAATCTTTATGCAAAGGTAAAAACACTAAAAAGGTGACTTTTGTATATTACAGGATGAAAGAGTTTCAAATCCGGCCAGCTGATCGCCTCATCTGTTTCGGCCAGCTGCTGGGCATGTGTGATCAAGTCAGTTTCCCTCTAGGTAAGGAACATCGAAAAGTATCTAAGGTGTAGGCCTACATGTATGTCTTTGTCCTTAATGCAGGTATATAAGTATTATATGTTGATGATTTTGGTGATCAAATTGAAATTAGAAATTAAGTCAATGTGAACTTACCTTAAATGAATACATTTGTGTGAGTGAAATATCAAAATTCATAATCCACTCACTTCTACATAATATATTAATTTTGTGTTAAATTCACAATGGTTAATTGTATATAACAGGTCAGGCCGGTTACTCTGTGTATAAGTACGTACCTTATGGCCCAGTAGAGGAGGTACTTCCTTACTTGTCTCGTCGAGCAATGGAGAATCGTGGCATCTTGAAGAAAGTGAAAAAGGAGAAAAAGCTTCTGTGGAGTGAATTGAAGAGAAGAATTTTATCCGGCCAGCTTGTATACAATCCAGCAAAGCATATCCCCTCCCAATAACACTATCCATACTCGTAGGATGTGCTGCTCAAGATGTAGGTAAATGTCTCGTAGATATATAGATATATAGTTGTCCTCAATCCTGTTGTTTTTGGAGCTAAGTAAGTCTCCCAAGTGATGGGGCTTATCTGTTTTTAGTAACTGCTGAATTAATTATATTATTTTATAATCATCACAAAAAGAAACGATTTTTACAAGATATATATATAAGATGGCCACCAAAACTTTTGAAACCACTTAACTGTTTCAAACTTCAATAATATTTTTCTCTAATGGTTCAAAAAACTGTTGATATAATGGTTGTTTTGACACGAACAAAATCAATGTTTATTGATTTTAAACTGAACAAGTTATAACACACTATAGATGTGTGTTAACGCTATGTGATTTTCTTTACTCATTAAGCTTTTTGGGGTAGTTGGTGATCTTTTTAACAGTTTACATAAAAATTAAGCTTTTAATTTGAAATGAAACCATTTTTTCTTTCAAAAACAGTCAAACTTTAGATATCAAGCCAGATTATTTCAGGACCTTGAAGAAAATGTAGACAGTAGTTTGGTAGTGATTTTTACATATACCTACAAGTATATACCAGTGTCGTATATTTATCTTAGAATTGTCATGAGTCTTCTAAATCAATGAAATAAGGAAATTTTTATAATTATTTTGTCAGCTTGAATCAGTTTGTGATCATTTTTCCATCACATCATGCTTTCCCAGTGTTAACAGGGACATGAGAAACCAATTCTGTTTTTTCTCTTAATCTTTTCTTCTGTCAAAAATAAAATTGTTTGTTAAATTAATATGTTAGAACAAGCTTCACTGTATACCAGGAAAGTTTGCCAATGTTAAACGCTGTTTTTTCACCCTCCCTCTTGAGGGGAAAATTATCACAAAAACAAAAATAACCACACAACTTACTAGTCATAGTTCTAACATGTGAAGGGCAAACTTAACAAGGGCAAACATTTGACTGAACAAAAGTTTCCTGTTATACAGTATCTGCCCCTTCTTGTATAAATAAGGGTTTGGTTTAACAGTAAATTGCACGGAATTCTATGATTTTTATTAGTAATATCTCCCTCCATGTTCATCTACGTGCTTGTCCGACCGTAGTACGAGATCTGACTGACAAGTTCTTTTGTTTCATGAATCTATAGCACCATATGTAGGACCCCCTTTAAATTCAGCAATAAACAGATGTTAACAGAAATGTCCGCCGTATAAGCCGCGGGTGATCTGCCGGTGCGGGCTATCTGTTAACATTTTATAAATATGCTGCTAATTTGAGTCTGTGCGGGATAAACGGGGTAGCAGGCTATCCGCAGGAAATTACGGTAATATTGGCAAACAATTCATAAAAAAAAGTCACTAGAATGTTGTCAATGTATGCATTCTTGTGTACCTTTCAAATGTGTCATCAATTTCGTGTATACCTTTAAAATGTGTCATCAATTTGTGTGTACCTTTCAAATGTGTCATCAAATCATGTGTAACTTTAAAATGTGTCATCAAATCATGTGTACCTTTAAAATGTGTCCTCAATTTGTGTGTACCTTTAAAATGTGTCATCATTTTGTGTGTACCTTTCAAATGTGCTACCAATAAATAAACTAAATCAAAAGTTGCATGGAAGGGAGAGGAATGTCACAGGAAAGAAGGATATACCTTTACGATATATATTTAAATTCTTCATAAATCAAATGTGACCTTAAATGGGTTTGTAATTTCCTTGATTTTACATTTATTATTGGTTTGCAATATTTGCTGTGTAAATAACTCATACACATACCACAGATATTTGTAATCGGTGTTATGTAGGGATGTTTACCAACATGAATGCTCTTCTGTTGTATATGTGCAATAATCGGTTTTATTGATGGAAACAAGTTGTTTTGCCACTAGAATGTAATAGAGTTTGTATATTTAGCATGCAGTTAATTTTGTACAAATGAAAACCTATAGACCATCATAAGAAACATTATTAGTTGCTTACTGAGTATTGACTTCAGAAAGATATTTACTCTAGTTTTTTTATTCAATGATGCTCATCAAACATAACAGAAGTCATCACTAGGTTCTGCTTAGGCCTCAATTTTGTTGAAGAAACCGTCTTCCTTCACAAATGTCAAACAGAAAGAAAACCGGTGTCAGTTTCTTTATTGCATTCCATACAGGTGGGCCTGTTGAACTAGGGTTGTTCGTTTATAAAATAAGAACATGCCTCACGGTTTGATTTTGTTTCCTTGCGAGTCATGGCAAAGACCTTTAAGGCCTGCACTAACATTTGCTGGTCCACAATCATAAAAGGATACATCCCGAAAAGGAACTTTTTTTATTGAAGTATAATTTAATGGAAGTATATGCTGCTTTTCAAATTTTCATTACTATGTCGGTATATATTTTGTGTGTAATCATGAATCTCGTTGAAAAAAACTGTCTTTCGTTAATTATGTGTGTTAACTCCAGAATGGAATCAGAAGTTCTCAACAAGCAAAGATCTGAGATTGCAAGGAATACACAGAAATGCTAGACATCTGTTGTATCAATTTGTTGCGTCTGCCAAGATATTACGGTTTTGTCTTTATTACGGAATATAAAGTCCAGGTAGAAGAGAATGTATATATAAAGGTTCCCCAACGAGTGATGGTTGGTTATCATGTTTATCTAACTCATATGTTTCCCTTGAAAAAAACCACTATGTCGGCTTCCGATTAGGGGAACAATTGCTGTGAATCATGATGTCACAATGGAACATGACGTCGCAAAGCATTGTTACGTGACGTCATAAGTAAAAAATTGACCAATGAAATCACCTCCAGGGTGTTACCCAACCAAAACTGTTTACCAACTCCTAGCAGGTTTATCCAATGAATCGGGAGTGAGGAAACCTATAATGACTGTGGGAGAAATATTGTTTACTCTTTGTTGCAATGCTTTTTATATTTTGTAGATTATTTTATATATTTTTTCATGCCTATTTTTTTAAGGGTGAAATTTACTACAGATTTTGTTCGAAATTCTGTGCATATTATACAATGGAATGCAACAGTAATACTCATTATCTCGCTGTCAGTATAGCATTGTTCTGGTATCATCGGTTTCAAATATCTAGTTAAATTTAAACACCAGTGATAGTTCTGACAATTTAGAAAGTTATCCAATGCCTAGCTGGGACGTTTTATATAGTTGCTATCATTTTGAACTGTTTTACATTCTTAAGTAGTATTCTCCAATTTTGCAGGCGTAGAACTTGCGAAACATGCTCGAAAAACAATCTCTTAATCCCCATACATAACATAAACTTAAGTTTACAACAATTATGAAACAAGTTATTACAACTGATATAATGACTCTTGTTTGCCCGGATGTTATCGCGCGCATGATCTTAATGTGGGAGGAAACATGAGTACTCGGGGAAAACCCACCTTTTAAAAACCTCCTAGCGATGGATTTTCTACTAGTGATGGAGAAAAGATAATTGAAAAATGATTTGAACAAAATTTAATCATTGCCTCACGTTTCATTGTGTTTCTAGTTCTACTGTTTACGGTATACACTAACTGCTTGGAGTATAATCATTACCTCATTATCGCTGCGTATTGAACTGGTTTCTGTGATGTGTCATTCAAAACCGATATGACACAATGCTACATCTTTTGCTCATTGATAACACTATTTTTCGCAATATCTGTCTCTTCTTTGTCAAATTTCCATATTTCTAACATCTTTCCAATCTTGCTCACTATAAAAGCCAAAATATTTACAAAAAACCAAGTAAACCATTCCACATTTATAGGTCAAAGTCATTATTAAATATATTTCCATACAACATGCATTAAACATAATTATCAAATGTATGGTTTCCATGTCGAAAAAGTCTTATTTTTGGTTTAGATTCTTTGTCAAAACTTTGAAGACCAATATATGTTTACAATATCCATTGTTTTGTTCTTGTCTACACTTTTCAGGACCACGTGGTCACCTCATATTTATAGTCAGTATTTGGGCATGTTTCATTGACGTGATCACCAAGATACCATCGAAAAGGAGGAATGCATTTTTTTCGATTTTTTTAGGTTATCAACGATATATGTTGCTGGAGAAACTATTCAAATTTGTTGACATGAACAAGCTATTGTTTGCGTTACTAGTAATACAGAGTATCCATTATATGCACATTTTTGGCTGTTAATATTTTCGATTCAATTATGCGTCCTTTGCACATCAATTGACAACGATCTGAACGTTTTACTTTAAACATGTATACAAAGAATAGTATTGTAATTTGTCTTGTTTATATAATATATTTACCTTATGAATTTAGACGATCCTTAAATGTGATATATAAATATACAAATACATATATGATATTTTTTGGCAAAGTATGATTTTTAAAATACAGTTCTCTTTTTTTTTACTTTCTTGTTTCCGCTGATATGATTTCTGGATCAAATTCCTCAATTATTGTTCATCGTACCCTTTTTGGGAAAGGGCTTTACTTAAGTTGGACAACTTATACCAAATCCCTTTTGTATATTAGATGCAAATAAAAATATGTTTAAATCAAACCCTTTTTGCGGTCAACTACTCAGCATCTAAGAAAATCAGCCGAGTTGGGTTCCTTAGCCTTCCTGGTTTAGTGGATGTGTTGGTACTTATATAACGCTAAATTCAGCAAAATTCTAGTAAATATTGCTGTGTGTCTTTCTAGTATATGTATACATATCAACTTAGTAAATAGATATGGCTAGGTATGGCATCACTTATTATAAATAATATCAGAAATATACCTTATTGAGTGTTGTATATATCGTTAAAATAATGACGTTATTAGTTCATAGTCCACATTTATATACAAATATATATATATAATCGGATACAAAGATGTTGAAATTTATTGTTTTGCCAGCATAGCAAAATATGCTTTCATTTCATTATCAGTTCATTTTACTGCTTATTGCAGAGCGTTTTAAGTGTTTAGTATATTACGGGTTTTCTATTAATTTAGCGAGAACTTGGATTGAATAGTTAGAACAATCAATCGTCGCTTCGTTCTTATACACTTTCATCTTCCTCAAAGCTAGGCTCGTGAATCCTCAATTAAGTTAGGCTTTCCTGGTACTTTATATCATGCGAATTGTTTTACTGTTGAAAGTTAGCTGTTAAGTTTTGTTTTCTTCTTTTCTCCTATCATGAACCACCACACGTGTTAAAATATGTCCATCAATCACTTGTGTTATTTTTTTACTGTTTACAGTTGGATGCAAGAATCTCTTTGACATATATGCATCATAATTAGTTTCCTCTGGCCCTGACACCAGACTTATACATTTTGATAGATATATGTCTGGTGTGGGGGCTAGCATTATAATGTGGTATCTTTCTGTTTATTTATATTCTTTTTTTTTTATTGACTTGAATCTGCAGTGTATTGTTTTACTATGGTCGTTATCCGTTACTGTTTTTATGCACGACCCTGTTTATTTAATGTATATGTTGAACCGAAATGTTTTTTGGTTTTAGATACTTGTAATTTACATATACTTTCAACATTTTTTTTTGTGTTAAATTTTTTTGTTTGGGAGTAATAAATGCTTGCTGTATATTCGTTAGCATCTGTAACTGTAATTTACTTCATCCTTATTTTTAAACAATAAACTTCAACAGTTGTTTGTGTGTTACTAGTGTTTATATTTATACAAGTGTTCCGATTACATCACTTAGTAGTATATATGAAAACATTACCTGCCAATTACCATTTATATACTTTTAGCTTTTTATATAAAATAAATCACTTGAGGCCAAAATCATTTAGATTTCAGTGCATAAACTTCTTTTCTATGATATTTGGTAATGGTTGTTTCCACCTAATGTCAGTTTTCAGCTTTATTAAAATGTATATACCTTTGAGGCATGCTGCATTTCCTCTTAAGTACAAAGTGCAACATGTCACATAAATCACATGTTATGATCATTTAAGTTATTTTTTCTCAAGAGTACAAACATATATCAACGGAAAAAGCTTGATAGTTTCATTGCAAAGAAAAGAGAGAGAAAATGATTTTGCCATTAATTGGCAGATTGACATTTGACCGTTTACGTTTACTTCAGGTATTTTATTTTAAATATTGACTTTTTAAAACTGATCTGCAAAAGATGTGCTACAAAGTGCTAAATTTTACTTGTAAGTACTATGGGAAATAAATATCAAATCGGCTTGCCATACCTACAGCCTGTTACATATGCATACTTGATTTTTTCAACGTTTTCAGACTATTATGCAATTTCATAGATAATTATATGAAGTTTTGCATTGTATCTTTAACAGTGGTTCAGGAGTAAATAATCGCTTTATCAGTCGTATATTCCCATGAATATTTCAACACGATTAACCAAAGTACCTGGCTGCCTTCCATTTCCAAACTTCTGGTGCTCTCCGTACTTTTAATTTCCATCATATCGTTAAGATCAAGAACCACTATCGGATAAAAGATTAGAACACGCATGTGTTTGAGCTTTGGGAAGGATATGCAACTACAAGTAATTGGTTTTCAAATGCGATGAGCGAAAATCATAATTCACACAATCAATGATGATTGACAACTGATTATCTCACGAGAATGTTTTAAAAATTGACAAAGGGATGCCTCTTTCTGGAAACATTCCATCTGCTTTGTTCATCATGTGGCATCATGAGGATCGATACACATTTTAAAACCTGTCATAGTTGTAATGTTTGTGATAAACAAGAGGTTTATGTAAACATGGTGATAAATATCCCAATTTATGCCACAGTAATTAAACTCAAGAAAAGCCTATTATAGTGACTGGATGGGGATGCTTTCATTACTAAAATCGTACTAGCCTATTGGAATTTCGAAAGTGTAAGTGATAAATACAGACCTTCGTACTTGGAAGAAGAGTGAGGCAGGAAATAGTGATACCTCGTTATGATTCTCAGGGTTTGTAAAATTATGTTGGTATAAGTATATAAATAACATTAACTGACACAGTACATAAAGGGTAAGCTTCTTCACCCTAGGCAGGCTGTCAGATTACGCTCCGATAAACACCCCCAGAGATTATGTACATTTGAACAAGAAGCACAAATTACGTTTCTATGTCAGTCTTTCCAATGTTTTCTTCATATACACTGAAAACAAACATGTACTTTCTACACCAATCATACTCAAAAAGCTCAACAAAATCACCATACATACTCGCATTTATTGACATCTCTCCGACAAAGAACATCAGATCTGAACATTGTTGTGGAACTATCTTTTAGTGAATTACTTACATTTGCAATCACGATTTCAATTAAGTAAATTGAAATGGATTTTGTCATATTTTTTATAATAAAACGACACACAATCTAAAAAAAACAATGAACGGAAACTTTTCGAAATCTGACAAATTAATTGCTTATCAGCGACGCAATCAAATCTTTCTATTGAGTTGTGGTTACCGTGTATAATTTTTGGTTTTCATACCTGGCTGTTGTGCCGTGTACAGGTATCCAGCATGTATTTATTTAATGACCACTCTTACTGAATGCTATAAGGAAATTTAAATTCGAAGGGTATTGAACATTTTCATGATGCTGACGCTGTGGTATATTTTCACTTTGCGTGTTGACGATTTGGCATATACATATTCCTGATATGTTGACATTGTGATATTTTTCTCCTGATACGTGTGGACGCTATATGCTATTTGTTGTCCACGTGCGTTGAAGTTGTGACCCAGAACAATCCAGACGTAGCGCAATGTGTATCGGTCAGCATCTGTTCTGGGAAAGGCCAGGTTAGACATGAACCCTGGCTAGTGGGTCAACAAATTTATTTGGTCCAAGCCGCGATGGAGGGGGAATTTTGGAGAACCGACCAACTCTCTACAATTTAAGCTCAATGCCACGGAAGGGATGAAGCTTACAGGCTCGGGGAGCAACTCCACTGGGTTCAGCCACAATATACGTGAAAGTGGTGAATCAGCCAGCATCTTTTCATATTGAGTCAAGGATACGATGGACGTAAACTTTTGTGGGCCTACCCATTGACTTTACCGGGTCCAGGCTACAGTAGATGTGAAACTTGGCGACTCAGTAAGCGTGTTTGCTGGACCGTCACACGATGACAAGTTCGTCTTTATATCTTTAAAGATATCAGGAATGCTGTCCAATCCGAAGAGGGGAACTCCCCACGTGTTGATGGCTAATGTGAGGACTGCCACTGCTATCACGTTCATCACCAGTCCCGCTACAGCCTACAAAACAGATGATGTTCATTATTATACGAGCTGTTGTACCATCACCTCTACGTACCATGTACACTCTCGCGTTCTCATATCCCTTTTCCTCTTTGTTTTCCCCTTAACGTTACATTCCCTTCTACTACCATGCGTTCATTTTCCGTACCATTCCCCTACCCGTACTACTGTTATAGCGCCCCGGCCTACCGGTACCGGTACCTGTCCTACTGTTACCACGACCGGCCAACCCTTTCCATACATGTTTTATTTACCGCTACCTTGCCTTACCATACCGACCCTGCAGTTACTGTCTACCCTACCGTTCTTATCGTTATCATACATAATGTTGCCATTGCCTTACCTCTCTTCAACATGTCCATCCTCATGTTACCATGACTGTTTTCCCGTTATCTTTCGTTACCATGCCTATACCCTCTTATTACAATGACTATCTTACCGTTATCTCTCGTTACCATGCCTAGCTCTTGTTATCATGATTGTCTTTCCGTTAACTCTCGTTACCATGTCTACCTTCTTGTTACCATGACAATCTTTCCGTTTTCTCTCTACCATGCCTAGCTCTTGTTATCATGACTGTCTCTCCGTTAACTCTCGTTACCATGTCTACCCTCTTGTTACCATGACAATCTTTCCGTTTTCTCTCGTTACCATGCCTAGCTCTTGTTATCATGACTGTCTTTCCGTTTTATCTCGTTACCATGCCTATCTTCTTGTTACCATGGCTATTATGCCGTTATAACTCGTTACCAGGTTAGCACTTTCGTACCATGTCTGCCCTCCCACTATACCATGCTCTCCTCTATTTATCATGCCTGTCCATTACCATATCTGATATCCGGAGGTAGCCAGTGGAGAAGACGATAGCGTTTGGAGGTGTAGCCACGGGCAACATGAAAGCGAACGAGCAACAAATGACGGTTGATATCATTAGGTAGAGAGGATGTTCTCCAATGTTGATGGCCTAAAGTAGAAACAATATTTCGGGGTTTTCATTTATGTAAATCAACTAGATTTATAAACTATATAGCATATATAAAGCCTGACATTTTTGTTCAAATATTTATTAGTAGTAATTTACTACTTAAAATCACACATTTGTTTTTTCTTTGAATACGTAGACTACACAACAGTTATTATGTCATTGTATTTAATCATTAAACATAGAGGCCAACACAATTTGCAAAAATGGCCGAAATGCTTTTTATATTGGTCTCGTTACAATCGGGAACCGTCGGCACTTTCCGTAAACGAGAAAAGTATTTTCTCGTTTACGGAAAGTACCGACGGTTCCCGATTGGGTCTCGTAACCTACCAGCTCCGCCATTATGGGCATCAGAAGAGTAGCTGTAGCAGTGTTGCTTGTAATCTCTGTAGCCCCGGTCACAATGAGGCAGATAATCAAGTTCATGACCCACGGTTCAAGGTCACTGAACACTTGTAGTTGACAGCCAACCCATCGAGATAGCCCGGATACCTGTTTATATTATAAAAACTGGCAATGGTTACTAAGCGAAATACTAGGCTCTGTAGGTTAAAACTGTATTCAATTCAATCATATATGTTGACATCATTTATCGTATCCTTTGGAAACGTAGGCTAGAGTAAGTACAGTGTTGTCAACTTGACCAGATATTCCATCGCTGTTTCAATTTTGATGTATCACGTGATACCAACGCAGTATCAATCATTGGTCAACATGAACCTTCAAACAATTTCATTAAGCTGCAGTCATTAAGACATCACCGTAGTAGACTTACCGAACTTCCATCAGCCAAAGCAAAACCCCCACCCAGAAGAAGAAGAACTCCCCATGGTATCTTCTGTACCGTAGTCTGCCAGTCTAGGATAGGTCTGTACTCGGTCTGGTCATTTTCACCGTCATCTGGCAGAGGACATAGACATCACAACAATCACAAAGGTAGCAGAGGACATAGTATCCACGGCAATGAAAAATGTACAAAGAGGATGTCGTCTAATGTTATTGGAAAAAAATACAAAATATGCCTCCTTGTTACCAAAACACAAAAACCTGTACTCAAAGTCGACACGTAAAGGAACTGCGGAAACATCCAAGCAAAAGGAAAGACAAAAAACATGAACAGAGAAGAAACTAAATAAAAAGGATATACATCATGTTTCCTTAAAAAAGAAACAAGACAAAACAAGAGGCTCATTCTTATGAAAAAAACTGCGTAGTAATGCTTGTCCTGGTATTCCAAGAGAGTATATCCGATCTTGGTACATATCTGTAGCTATATATATGCAATCGTACGCAATCCCTCCTACTACAAACTAACTAACATACATTTAGAAATAAGGTGACGTGAAATAACGTGATGGCAATATAATTTTACCGGTGTCTCATCGACAACGTAAAACTCTAGGGATGTTGGACGGTAAAAGGAACAGCAGGGCGGCAATATCAACTTACCGGTGTCTCGTCGACAACGTAAAACTCTAGGGATGTTGGACGGTAAAAGGAACAGCAGGACGGCAATATCAACTTACCGGTGTCTCGTCGACAACATAACACTCTAGGGATGTTGGACGGTAAAAGGAACAGCAGGACGGCAGTATCAACTTACCGGTGTCTCGTCGACAACATAAAACTCTAGGGATGTTGGACGGTAAAAGGAACAGCAGGGCGGCAATATCAACTTACCGGTGTCTCGTCGACAACATAACACTCTAGGGATGTTGGACGGTAAAAGAAACAGCAGGACGGCAATATCAACTTACCGGTGTCACGTCGACAACATAAAACTCTAGGGATGTTGGACGGTAAAAGGAACAGCAGGACAGCAATAAATATGGCGGCGCTGGAATCACGGACGTATGGTCCCCTATAAAACAGTCTTCATTATATTGCATTTTATACCTTTGATCGACAACTAATTGGTTTAAACGACACACTCTGACTATTTTTTTTATATAGGAGACAGATAACAATTTGTTTAAACCTTCAGTTATAGTGTTATAGACAGAGTTGTAGAAATTACATAACCAAACGTCACTTACGAGACAGGAGACTCTGGAAACAGGAATCGCCAGCCTCCAACACCCGGAATATCCCGGAACAGCCACAGCAGCACCAGAATAACAAACAGCACTACAACCACTACCTCCTGAAATCTGTCATCAGAGGAATGCTTTATACCATACAAAGTATGCTTTATACCATACAAAGTACGCTTTAATTATATGTAGCTGTTACTTGTAAACATAGAGGAATGCTTTATACCATACAAAGTATGCTTTAATTATATATAGCTGTTACTTGTAAACATAGAGGAATGCTTTATACCATACAAAGTATGCTTTAAATATATGTAGCTGTTACTTGTAAACATATATTTGCTCTATATATGATGTTTTTGTATATACTGAATACAGTATTTTTTTCATAACTCTCATATGTAGTAAGTCATACAAGTATGTTTTTATTATATAACTGTCATATGTAGTATTGTTTTTGTATATTTGTATATAAATTGTCATGAGTAGTATGGTGTTTGTATACAAATTATAGATAGTATGCTCTTTGGGCATAACTTTGATAAACAAAGATGCTGTTTATGTATACCTGTCATAAGTAATATTGTTTTATGTTAACCGAGATAAGAAAAACCGAAAAGCTGATTGCAATTATGTGGATGGAGTGAAAAGTGTATACGGAATATGATGGTTTCGTTCGAAATGAACTGACAAATAAAAACAATAAGGCATAGAAATCGACACATTTCCCTCACGTGCACAATATTCTGTTGGAGAACATTTTATATAAACAATAGATGATTTGGATTTAGCGTTTATATATTAAACGAATTGACAGGAATTTAAAACAAAAATGATACACTTTCCCATACCATCACCTAGTGTGTGAATATAATGTATGTTCCTCATGTCTATGTTTTTAATTAGCTTTAACCGTGGAAACTGCCATGGATTCATAGCAAAATTCCTATCGCCTTCTACCACGTAAGTCTTATCAGTCGAGTGGAGCGTTAACATCTTATTTTTTTAAATTATAAAATTTTATATTGTTTTAGTGACTATATGATATGCATTATTGACAGAAGTTTCAATATGAAAATAAAAACTATAGATTGTTTATAGTAATGTTACAGCGTATGTTTATATTATAT